>CAJNDV010004736.1:18279-29949 GCA_905221635.1 Symbiodinium sp. CCMP2456 | reverse complement strand
GGCCTGTATGTTTTAGGGCATACACGGCAGGTGCTGTAAATTCCATGACTTCGTGCGTGTGGCTGCAGAACTGGAGGGATGCGTGTTTCAGCAAACCCAGCGACTCAAACTTAGGGCACTCATGTTAGCACACTTTCCCCAAGTGATCCGCAACGTCCGCTTTGGGATCCCACCCCCCCCCTGCCCCCCTCCGCCGAAAAGCACAGGGGCAATTGCAAGGTCTGAGGGTGGGGGGTTTAGGGTTTAGGGTTCAGGGTTTAGGGGGGAGCATCTTAGTTAGTGGTCCTCGCGGCAAGAATCCCACTACTACTGAGGGCTCTATATTCTATCCTTACGACGCGGCCTATTTGGACCCTATAGTAGCAGTTCCCCGAAAGCCTAAACCCTAAACCCAGGGTTCTGTTTTATTTGGAGGTGACTTATTTGGTTCCCCCTATCTTCTGAAAGCCCCAAAGCACTTCCAGGCCTGAGGCAATGGCAAAGTCAATTGGGACTTATGACTTAGGAGTTAAGAAGGATTTAGGACTTAGGGCTTTAGGGTTTAGTGCCGGAAATCTACCACAGACCTACAGGAAGCGAGAGATTCGAGGGATCATACCCCCTAAGCATTGGGAAGATTTGTCGGCAGCTACTACAAGTAGCACGATGAGGACAAGAAGTACTGCTGCCACTATGTCTACCCTGTCGCATGACTAAACCTCGCACTACGAATGCGACTACGAGTTACGAGTAGCACTGCTAGTACAGAGCGCGAGTGCGGACTACCCCTGTGAGTACGATTTTTGCGATGGTTACAGCGAGTTTTTGAATGCGTGTCATGTTCGAACTCGAATTGCTTGCAGCACCCGTCCTCCACTCTGCTAGCAGGATTCTGAAGTTGTTCGTTCGTTACAACGGTGCGAACATTCATGCGAATCCCTCTTTTGGGTGATGACTGTCATTCGTGCAATGCTTGTGCTCGCGCTGCTTACTCTGGGAAGTGCGACTTCCATGACTACTGCCAGCACTGCTATTGCTACTTTCTATTCAGGCATTGCACCTTCATTGTTGAAAATGGTGCATGCATGTAGTCGCACGAACACCACGGCAGTATCGACATTGACCGTGCTATCAAGGTAGCATGATTGTCGTCCTCTGCACTGGCTTAGAACTCACAACGCATCATCATAAGACGTCTCCAAGACTGGCTTGGCTGCAGACGGTTGCAGGTGGGCCGCTGCTTCTCAGATCCTGCAGAAGAATCTTTCTGGGATCCTACAGCAGTTTGGCTTAGACAATTAGAGGCTCCAAACTATCTGGTGGCACACCGTGCTGGTTTGTACTACAGCACAATTAACGATACTACTCCGCTAGACCATACATATATATATATATATATATATATGTGTGTGTGTGTGTATATATATATATATGTGGACCTCTCTACAGGTCTGCTGTTTATTTACCTATTTCTTGAGTTAGACATACATGTATACACATTCGTACACACCTTTATACAAGTATACACCCGAAATTTCAAAAAAAAAAATGTGCAGATACATACATGCATACATACATACCTACTTACCTACCTACATACATACATACCTACGTACCTACCTACCTACCTACCTACCTACCTACCTACCTACATACATACATACATACATACATACATACATACATACGCACATGCATACATGCATACATGCATACACACCCATGTGTATATATATATATACATATGTACGCATGTATGTAGGCATGCATGCATTAATGCATGTGTATATACATGTGTGTATATGCATATATATATATATATATATGTATAGACATGTATATATATACACATATATTGCACATGAGCACATGGTGATACATAACTTTTGACTATCTTGCCCCCATACTATTTCATCCAGACCAGATTGGGCTCAACCACGTCTACCGTGCTGAACCATCAACTTCTTGGCATAATGAGAACCGTCTTGCCTTTTGTGTGATCACTACTATTCTTGAACTTCGTCGCATGTGTATTCCCGTTCTGACTCCGGATGTCCCACCTGCTGATGTTGCGGTGCTGCGCAGCTCAGACTCTAGGTCCTGCAGCACTAGAAGCTGGGGTTTGGTAGCTATGTCATCAAGAAGGGAGGGCTTTCTGTGTCAAAGAGGTGACTGCGTTTGCCACATGTTCACAAGGTGTCGCCAGCAAAATGCATGGTCCGTCACACTTGGGGGGGGGGGGCGCATGGACGGGTTTGGTGAGAGGCTTCGGGAGCATGGAAGTGGGAAGATGCCAAGAGCTCCTGAATCCGCTGTTTCGCTGCCCGCAGCTGCTGATCCTTGATATGCACCTGGCTACAGAGACTGATCGAAGTGATGCACTGGCTCGGATGTTTGGAACTTGAAGTCATGAGGTGTGGGATTTCTAGGGTTCTAGTTGAATTGAACGAGCTATCGGCTGGATGTCCGCAGGGCTCAGCGAACTACAAGATCTGAGAGGCGGAAGGCGGACAGCCCGTCCCAGATCCCAGGGCCCCACATCCCTTTTTACAGGATATGGGGGTTTCCCAAAATAGGGGGCCCTACTATAGTGCCCTGAATAGTAGAGTCCATATCATAAGGAGCCCAAATTTTCCCAGAAAACCAGCACTCCCTGGGAAGGAATGGACGATTGCACTGCCTTTTGTTGCCTGCATAAAACCACTGCCGTACAGTCTACGACCTTAAACCTGAAGCCCAAGACCAAAACCTTGCAGATCCTCCTGTAGTAAGCCTCACGCGCCGCTTAAGTGACCCTGATAACACGCCTTGAGTGACGCCTAGTAACCCTTGAGTGGCCCAGATTCTACCCCTTACCTGACCCCTGATGGTGCCCCTCACGTGACGAATAGTACCCGCGTCCAGGTAATGACTGATAATGCCCCTTGAGTGACCCACAGTACCCCCCGTTAAGTGACCCTGATAGCACCCCATAAGTGACCATGATAGTACCACTTATGTGACCCTTGCAATACCCCTAAATGACCCTGATAGTACCCCGCAGTCACTTGACGCTGGTAGTACCCCCTTCTCGAATCGTTCGCCTCCTGCTCCTTCTTCTTCAGCAAGGCTATGGAGCGCTCCTTCTCACGCTGCTTCTCGAGGGCCACCTTGCAGGTCGGGGTCACTCCGAAACCGATTCCCTGCATAACATATTCCTGGGGACCACTAGTTACTAGTAACCCCTTATTGCAGGAGGGGTCATTTCTCAGGCGTCTGCACTGCGGGGTGTCCGGGGGTTCAAGGTTCGGCTCGCGGATGTGGATAACGCTGGTGCCGGGTGCGGATCCCATTCGAGCTCAGTTCGGGGTGTAGACCCCATCGTTTGAATCCGTCTAGTTCATCGCGACCTAGCCCCGAAATCATGTGCCTAACCTGAATAGCCAGAAGCCCACTGTGCCAAGACTTAAACTGCCACAACAGCAGCTTTAGCTCTGAGACGATGCTTGCAGCCACAGGCACTTAAATCCTAGAACTCCAAAATACTGCAAGCTAAAGCCCCACCACACACACACGTACACACCCATCATTACACCCGTTGTTGTGAAATGTTGGTGCCAGTTCTCACAAGTAAGAACCATCAATACACTACGAGATTCTGTGAGCGGCTGTAAAACATTCTGCCCCATGCTGCTTTTCAAAGTACCGAAGTTGCAGTAATTCGGCACCACGAGCATCGGTGGGATGCCTACTACAAAAATCCGCTCTACCGAACTCGTTTCAACGACCTCCTAGAACCCGGGTTGCACATCAACTGCAGCCTCACGAAAACCCCAGAACTCTTGCAAAGAATCAGTTACAACTTAAGTTACAACCCTATGAGGCCTGAACCCTAAACCCTAAGCCCCGCGACATCTTGTAAGGCTCCGATGCTCCGCTCACACTTTTCGCGGCCTTTGCTTGGTACTCCTCTCCACTTGGTTTAGTGCTTCGGGCCTTTCGAGCTAGCGTTGAGGGGCTAGGGTGTTAGGTCACGGCTCAAGGTTGAGGGTTGGGACTTCATGGTTGACGGTAAAGGCTGCAGGGTTCAGCATTTAAGTCTTGAGGCTTACGCTCCGGAGAGTAATCATGTTGTCTTGACTTGTTGACCCTGTCAAGGTCACCTCTGCAAATGACTATGGAAAACTCGGGACTAGCATCCAAAACGCTAGCAAACCTGAACAACAGAAACAAAACTTAAACCTGCTCTAGCTCCTTACCATCCTATGGACCGTCTGCTGCGCAGCATTCACCGACTCTCCATCGGTGAACCCCAACCCTGACTCCCAGCACCGCATCCTAAATTTGCCAGACCCTCAACTGGGTTAGCCTTTAAACCCTCTGAAAATATTTATATAAAGGGTCCCTTTTTAACCCAAATAAAATGTCCCAAAAGCCAACCCAGTCAGCCCCGAAACTGAATCGATTATCAGACCCTAAAGCACTCCTGCTCCTGTCCTTCTTCTGCGAAAAGGTGGGAGCCCATAAAATAAGGGAGCCTTTTTCGAGCCTGTTTGGTATGATCCCCCGGACCGCAAAATAGTGCGCCCATAGTTAATTTTGGGAACTTGTATAGAGCCTAGATAGTAAGAATCTTACTACAAGGGACCCCTAAACAACGTACACGTACTTGCAAGAATCTCCACCTCTTCAAACCAGCACCCTAAGCCCAATCGTACAGACTTATAGGGGTTAAGATTTAAGTGTTACGAACACCCCCCCCCCCCCACACACACATTCATCTGGTCCGTTCCTCGTCTCGACGCGACAACAGCTCCAAATTCTGCTCTCTCATCTGGTCCTCCTTCCTCTCACGGATTTTCGGTTGAGGGTTTAGAGTTTTTTAGGCTTTTCGTTTTTTCGCGTGGTCCTTGCGAGGATGTTCCTTGTTCTTGACTCGGGTAATCTCCGGAATTTCGGAGGGATTTGGGGCTTCGTATGCGACTCCTGCAGCTCCGCACAGCGTCAGCTCCTTCGCTACAAGCCCAAGATGCCGCCGAAAACCCCGAAAGGAGCTAAGGGGTTCTACAAGGAATCCAGAGCTTCCCATGGCGCTTTATCGGTCAAGGCCTTCCGACTAAGAAGAGTGAATAAGGCACATAAACGTCTACTGAGCAAAGACTTATATAGAACCTTTACACAACTATTCAATTCTATTTACAACTCTTACGAACCCTCTGTAGAACAACCTCATGTAAAACTCTGATGTTGTGCGTTTAGCTTCTCCCTTTTCATTGCAGGGACCGAGGGAAAGCCGGTCTTCGAGTTCTGGGCCGGGCTTTGAGTAGAAGCTTGCTACAGGGGCTATAGCAACATGCGCAAAAGGGAACAAGCGCCCAGACTTTGGGCGAGGCACAACTGTGAATAGATGCAACCGACATGTTCTGCCATTCAGCTGCGTGCGCCGGAGGTTGCGTCTGATCCCCGCGATATCCCGCAATACGATTTTCGGCGTAAGTTCTCTCTTAGGCGCAGAGGAGTGGAGGTCTTAGTCCGGAATCGGACTCCGATGCTATGGTTTGGATTGGAGCCCTATGTGGACTACCCAGACGATTGTTTCCACCGAAAACCTTCAGGTTCCGGGTGCTTTGTTTAGCGGACGACGCTTGAACCGAACAACCGACTTCGCAAGAAGCTGGGACTGCCCCTGTGCCGGGCACCTGGTTCATGGTTGAAGCCTCCGACACAAAAACTTAAACTTCAAACTCGAAATCCTGAACCTTCCTCGAGCAACCACTTTGGCAAACAATGCGGCCCCACCCCTTGAACCTGCTTGACATTAGATCATCTCAAATTAAATCACCTCAGCCCATCAGCCGAACTTTAAACCCGGACCCCCAGTTGCTGAACCCAAGGCGGTCCGGATGGAGATTTCCGTGAAACCCTAACCAGGCCATAACCTAAACCCCAAGCCCCAAAAAACCCTCAGCCGAAGAAACCGACCCCGAGTGTCCTGCGCAGTGCATCCTCGAGGGCGGTGACCTCCGGAAAAGCAAAACTCTTATGCATGCCGGTTTGGGGTTTAAAGGTTTCGGGACACACGGCTGTAGGTTCAGATTCATGCAGACATACCTAGACACGTACAGCATATATCCGGCGAGGCCTCAAAGCGTTTATTTTCCGTATCCACCCATCCTCTTTTGTTCTTCCGGACATTGTGGCGGTTGCGAAGGCTGGGTGGGCTGGCTGGGTGGGCTGGGCTGGCTAAGCTGTGGGCTGGCTGGGCTGGGGCTGAGCTGCTCACTGCCATCCCAACAAGGTGGGGAATGGGACCCAAATGAAAAACTCTCCTCTACCCGGCTGTGGTGTAGCCAAGTGATCTTGCCTCAGCCATCGAGTGGCCCGGCGCCCATTTCAGCATGACGGGCTTGCAGGCGCGCGTTTCACGTGTTGGCATGCGCGTCATGCTCTTCAACTTTGGGCGTCATGCTCTTCAAACTTGGGCCACGGAAAATTGCGCGAAACATCATCAAAGGGCAAATGAGCGGCCAGCTTACGCCTTGTGTCAGAAGTATCTTTGTCAAGAGCCAAAAGCCTGCGCAATTCGCACACCCTGCCGCAAAACTTTGCCGCTGCTTGAGGCAAAAGATCGGCGCATGCGGCGATTGCGAAAGTCAAAAGCTAGAACGAAGGAAGGGAAGGAACCCTTAGTGCAGTGAACGGGGGAGCACCTAAAGAGCAACAGCTCAGGCACGCCGCTCGGAATGCGGACTCGGTGTGCGCACAGAAGTCCTGCCATTCTTGGTCGGCGTTATTGCCCAGAATGGTGCGGTTGTCCCAAGCACGAGCAACAGCGGTTGCCCACTCTTCACTGGACAGACCGTCAGGACGCGAATAACGGGCAGGAGGACAGAGCAAATGACGACTGTGAAGGGCTTGGTCGTGTGTGGAACCTGCACCTGACCCAAGTAATAATCACCGTATCTACGAATGTCCGGCGAGGGTCTGCACCACATGACCGTAAGAAGGCATCGAAATAAAGGTGAGAATGTTGCCAAACTCGCCAACGGAATGATTGCGGCGAAGCCACTTTCACCTCCTTGTGCAACTCTTTTAGTTGAGGGTCTTTTCGGACACGACGGTAGTGTAAGGTCATTTCGGACACGAAGCGATCTCCCATAGGGGTCGTGCTAGTTTATAGTCGCTGCGGACTTTTTATCCTTCCTCTTCTCACATTTTCTTCTTCTGAAGAGCTTTTGCTTTCCTCGTGCCTTTAGCACGATTCTTCTCTTCCTGTTGTTGAAGATGAAGGCACTGGGCCCTGCGGCCGCCCGGTGCGACCGGCGCCAACGGCACAGATCAACATTTGCGAGCTCACAACACAGCTTGGGCTCGGCCGTAGGTCTCGTGGTGGCCTGAAGCCGCTCTTGTCTCTCAGCCTTCCCCTCGACAATGGCCAAGCCAGCGTGCACCGCGTGTTGACAACAAACTTCGGCAGCGGGCAGCTTCATGCCAAGCAGCAAACTGGTCATCCAGGGACGTAGACTGGGGCAAGGCGATCGGCGAAGCAGGATGCACTGTCTGGGGTCTAGCACCCGAAAGGGGAGTCCACGGTACACAGCGCACCGATGATATCGATTTTCGGGAAACAACCTGAGCTTGAGGGATCCAGGTCCCGGTAAAGCAGACTGCCTGGTGATGGGAAATACCAGACACACAAGTGGCAGCGCACTCGACATCCCTGAAGGTTCGCTAAACCAGCCCTGCACAGAGGGCATGACAGGCAAAATGCAAGCACCCGCGGCTGTGGCTAGAGCGCGGCAGGCCTCCTTCCAATTAGAATCACCAACCAGGAGGCAAGGGCGCTGCAGCTCCCGAGCAGTTTGTCGGATCCCATGCCGGGCGTCGGGCTCAGCGAACTAGGCATCTCCGTAAAAGGACAAGACAGAAAAGAGAAACCCACCACAAAGCCTGTGGGCGGCGCTAGGACACGGCAGGGGACAAGGGAGCTCCGTGGACTTCCCGGGAGACCGCCATAGAGGGCTGTCCGCCAAGCCCAAGCAAAACAGGAAGATTGCTTCAATCAAGAGGGACAAGAACTGCGTCCAGAAACGCAAACCGCAATTGGGAATGATGGGTGGCTGACCCAAGACCATCGAAAAAATGATGGGACGTGCATCCTCAACCCACCCCAAACCAGCCAAAGCTCGCTCGTAGATGTTGGTCTAAGCACGAAACCTCTAAGGGCTGCAAAACCCTGACACACAAGAACGCCAGCCCTAAAAAAGACAGCTCAAACTCTCACAAGAGATGGTGGGTGGCAAAACCTAAGCCCGAACTTTTAGAACAACTCCAAGCTGCAAGCATAAGAAAGTTGCAATCGCTGTCTTTGGCTTACAAAAAAAACCCGCCAGGTCTGTCAAGCCTACCAGGTGCAAAAATGTTCGCAAAGATCCTACTCACTCACTCACCCACCCACCCGGCAAAATCCGAAACCCCTGTCCCTCTCCTCTTCCGTCCCTCTCTCCCTCGCTCCACCTTCCTTCCTCGCTCCCCTCCTACCTCCCTTCTTGGGGCGGGGTGAGTGGGTGGGGCTTTTTCTGCAAGCTTTAAACCACACTGGATCAGGGTTAGGGTATCGGTATAGGGAATTGGCTGCTTTGGGGCCTGCTGGTTGAACCTCGGACCTCTTAAGCCTGAACCCCATTGGCGGGTTCGCGTAGCGGTTAAGCTGCATAAATCCACATATGTGCACAGAAATACCGAAGGAGCTACCTGCCACCCCACATCCATGAACTGTGCAGTCACAGCCCTTGAAGCCCAATCCTCGAATCCAACAGCACGACAGCTGCAAGATAACTGCAAACCCTCAGCCCCCGAGCCCTCCCCTCCTGAAAAACCCTAGATCACTAAATTCCGTGGGTTTAGGGTTTAGGGTTTAGGGTTTAGGGTTTAGGGTTTAGGGTTTAGGGTTTAGGTAGTAGTCCTTGTACCAGCTCCTATTCTAATCCGACAGGATCTCAACCTGGAGTAACGATAGCCCCTTTCGAATCCATCTAGAACCCCTTCTAGCACCCGTATAGAAGAAGCCTAGAAGCCTTGTGGATCCCTTGAAGGAGCCCTACACCGCCTGGCGGCGGTGTTGGTCCACGGCCCCCTGCATCTGCTGGGCCTGCCCGCTTTGCCGGCCTCAAGCAATCTGCCTTAAAAAGGCCGAGGCAGGCTCTAGGGGTCAGGGTTCAGGATTTAGGATTTAGGGTTTAGGGTTTAGGGTTTAGGGTTTAGGGTTTAGGGTTTAGGGTTTGGGGTTTAGGGTTTAGGGTTTAGGGTTTAGGGTTTGGGGTGCAGGATTTTCAAGGATCAGGGTTCAGGAGTTCAGGCTTTCACGTTTTGGTTTAGGACTCGTTTGAAATATTTGGGGGTCCTCGCCTTGCGGCTCACGGCTTTCGACGGAAATGTCTGGGAGTTCGAGGGTCTCTGGAAATTTCTGGTAGTATACATGAACCCTAAAACCTAAACCCTCAACTAAACACCAAACCCTAAACTTAAACCCTAAACCCTCAACCCTAAAGCGCATCGCAGAGCATCGCAGGCTCGGATGCTGTGAGGGAGGTGGAGAGCTTTCGGCCTCTGCTTCTGGGACGTCCAAGAAAGGATTGCACAAGGGTTTACTCCAGGGGCCAAAATACGAATAAAAAGAATAATACTAATAACTATTAGTTTGAATCGGGCTTTGAGGCATCATATCTTAGAAGCATAATAAGGAGCTCTCAGAAATAAAACTGGTGCATAACTATTCAGGCTTCTAAGTTACACCGTCTTCCATCCAGCAGTGCGACACCCTGAAATCCTGGCGGAAGGCCAGGAAACCTAAACCAGTGATTCCTGAAGTGCGTCCACAGGCAGGTAGTGGGAAGAAGCTGTGTGCCAAGGTACCTGGCCTTATGGGAGCCAGCTTTAGGCCCCCAACCGGCCATCATAACTCAGACTGCCGCTGAAACATTGCAAAGGCTGGCAAGCCCGCGTTACAAAATCGCAGGGTAGTATCCCAAACCGAAGCGCACCCCGCGCCAAACCGAAGTGCAGGAAGGCCTTCCATGTCGAGGACAGCTGCGGCCAGGCGTTCCTTCTCTGCCTCCGTCATCCGCCACCCGAAAACCCCCAAAACCGAGGATCCGAGGTTGGGAAGGCTGCGGGCCTGGAGCCTCAGCCCGCGAGGCTACAAATCGGCTCCATTGAACCCTGAAGTCACCAAACTCCCAATCCTACACGAGCAAAGCCTCCAGCTGAAACCCGAGAGCCCTGGCCGCCTGTACGATACTAGACTTCCCCGAGAAGGGATGCCCAAGTTGGAGAAACGAGAAGAAGCACGGGTATTGCGCCTGGCAGCGACGAACCTCATTCTGCCATCGCTCGGCCATCTTCTCTGCATCCTGGCAAGCTTGGAGCCATGTTACCGGAGGGAGATCCTGAACGAGGACGAGGACGACGACAACGACCACTGCCACTACCAGTCGCTACCACCATATCAATATCCTGCTTTCACTCCTACTTATACTACTCGGACCCCCAGCCACCCCTGCTGCTACTGCCACCAGCACTGCTCGGACTGGTCTTCTGAGTAGGCCAGGTTGGTCGATGTGCCGATATTTGGTACCTTTTTCACACACCACCAAACCGATGTTTTCGAACTACGACGGCTTCGGCGGAGGCCGGCACACAGGGGCCGCTGGATGCTCAGGGCGCCTTGCGCTAATCCTTTCATCATGGGCGTATGTTGGAGATCGCCTTAAACAATGTGCACCAACATGTCACCCTGATCCATGTCTCCTTGGACGACTTTCAATGCCGCGCACTGGTTTTTATCAATATCTTGATTGGGCTTTGGCCTGTGGCAACAGTACACACAGGTGCGCAACACAAGACAGTACCCTTCAATCTCATGCGGTATGAGAAAAGCTGCAAAAAACTCATGCCCCTCCGAAACATCCGTGACCTGCTGCTTCTTTTCTGCCATGATGGCAGTGGTCTGCCTCTCCTTCACATACTGCTGTACCTGGGAAATCTAGGTCGAGCAACACGGTGTGGGGTTGCTACTGCCAGTGGCTACCATCGCGACTGGAGGTTCTAACGAGGTCAGTGGGGCGAGGTCAGGCACTGTGACGGCTGTGAGGAGGAAAGTGGGCAATAACAGAACAGCGAGACTGAGACCAGAAACTATCGCTCTTCTCGCGGCCACTCTTTTGCACCCCACCGCTACCTCTCCCCGACCCCGAACCCTCCTACCCCTGATCCTCCCCGCACTCCTGATCCTACTCCTCTTCCTTAGTAGCAGCAGCACTAGTTTCTCCAGACAAGCTTCTTCCTCCGCAACCCCCGCATCTTAATGAATGATAGTCCAAATGGCCCCAAAACGCGACAGGCCCGAGTAGCAACGATCCTGCATGACCCGATAGAAGCAGTAGGGGGCTTCGCTGACACGGTTGTTAGACAGGTCATGCCGGATTCGTACCATCCACCGTACCACTACCACCACCACTACCAGCCACTACCACCACCGCCGTCACCACCACCACCACTACCACGACCACGACTACGACTACGACTATGACTACTACTACTACTACTACTGCTGCTGCTACTACTACTACTACTACTATTTCTACTGCCACCAGTGCTCCTACTACCAATACTACTACTGCTGCTACTACTACTACTACTACTACTACTACG
>CAJNDV010004725.1:79656-95166 GCA_905221635.1 Symbiodinium sp. CCMP2456 | reverse complement strand
CCTGCCTACCTACCTACCTACCTACCTACCTACCTACCTATCTACCTACCTACCTACCTACCTACCTACCTAGCTACCTAGCTACCTACCTGCCTACCTACCTACCTACCTACCTACCTACCCACCTACCTAACTTAACCATAAGACCACCCTCAACGACAAAACAGCAATGCTATCAACATGGTGCTATTCTTGCGGTTTCAAGCTGCCCTTTTCCGAACTATACACTTTCACCCAAATCCCATAAACCCATAAAGCTCTCTGGGGGCCGGGCACACCTCATTTGCCATCTTCGAATCGAGTCCAGAGGTGGGCTCGTCCAAGAATACCACCAAAGGCTGGACAGATTTCTTCTTTTATTCATTTATTTGCTTTGCCGGGTGGGGGGGGGGGGGGGGTGGACACGCCGTACACTTCTCGATTTGTGTGTGTCATCCTTGTTCAGGGTCCATGCTCATCTTCTCGTTGTCGTCTCAATTTGATAGGAGAATTCCGGGGTTCTTTGACCCCACCTAGCAAGGACTCAGGCCGCATTGCGTGGGACATTCTGAAACACAACAAAAGTTTTGGTGACTTCACTGCATCAAACCCTCAGCGATGAACTGCAAGCAATGGTGCCTTTGAAAACTTAGTATCCCTATAACGGTTCTATGGGCGTACAAAGGGATCTGTTATTTTTTGTTACAGTACGGGTATTCGTCCAAGAAGGATGATACGAGGAGAGCTTGGAGATTGGGTGGCTTGCAGGGTTGGATGTTTTCGGGTTTGGTTCTCCGGTGCGATTTTGCCGATTTCGGATTTTCAGGCTCGGGCTCAAGGCTTGCGATTAATAGATTCCGCCTGGGGAAGCGTCTGTTGACAGCTCAGCACCACTTGAGGTGTGGGAGAGGACTGGTATTCTGAAATGCACGGCTTCGAGCCAGTGCGTCCACGTTGCCTGTGACTGCCTTGTTGCATCGCTCTCTCTCTCTCTCTCTCTCTCTCTGTCTCTCTCCTCCTATCCTATGTCGACGAAACCCCAAACCTTCTCTCTCTTGTCCCTTTCTCCGTCTGTCTCGCTCTCACTCGCTCAAAAAACCGTATACATAAGCTCCCAAAACCAAAACCCACCTCTTTCTGTCTCTCTTGTTCTTCCTCTCGTTCCCCGCTCGACCTGCGAGATCAAGGAGAGGGCGACGTTCACTCGCTTCGCCTGACCACCGGATATGCCTGCCGGAGCTTTGCCATGGCTTTCTGCACCCTGCTGTCTATAAGGGTTAGGGTTTAGGGTTTAGGGTTTAGGGTTTAGGTCTATGTGGGAGCTTCCGAAAATAAGGGGTACCTTATGTAGGGGTCCTTATAATGAGGATCCTACTATTTAGGGTACTATATTGGGTCCCTTATTTTCGGAAACCCCCATATGGCACACAGGGGCTTTAGGGGAGGTTTGTCCTAGGTTACATGCAGATACGCACGAGGAAGCGAAACACGGAAGCTGACTTGCATATTGAGTTGCGAAGGCCCACACACACACAGAGTTCAACTCAAAAGAAAAAAGATGGAGCCACGCAGGAAGGTGGAAACTAGAGGCTCTACCTGTCATGCATTACGATCATGTGTCACCAATCCTTCTAACAAACTCGGAAGTTTTTGAAACTCGGAAGTTTCAAAAACTAAAGGACGGCAACACTGACAAAGCCAAAACCCTAAACCCTAAACCCTACAGTTTTAGGATCCTCAAACACTCCGGGCTTTAAGGGCCCCTGGTTGAAGAGTCGATACGAAGCTTTTTGGCCTCCTACATGGCTGAGCGAGTCGCAGGGTTTTTTGCCTCCTACCTAGCAAGGACAAGCCCGCAATGCAGGGTAACGTGACGTCTCAGAACATGCACATCAAGCTCAGCTTAGTCGCAGGGTTTAGGGTCTAGGGATGTAGAGGTTTGGGGGTTTGGTTTAGGGATTTAGGGTTTAGGGATCTAGGGTTTAGGGTCTGGGGTTTAGGGATGTAGAGGTTTGGGGGTGTAGGGTCTAGGGGTTTTTTGGGATTTAGGGTTTAGGGTCTAGGGTTTGGGGATTTAGGGGTTTCGGGTTTAAGGATTTAGGGATTTAGGGTTTAGGGAGTTTAGGGTGTGGAATCCCCAATAGTCCCTCTCGCGGGTGATGGGCCAAGGAGTCTGGGCAAGCTAGGACAAGCAAGGAAAAAGCGACTTGCGAAAACGTCATGCAGTCAGGGTTCAGGGTTTACCAAGACCACCCCAACAACCTTTTCTGGAGCTGGTATCGAAGAGCAGTCATTGATAGCTGCAGCTCGAAGCTGCAAGCACCAAAAGCACCAAGTTGTGGACCGAAAGCGTTGGGTGTTGATGAGTTCACGGGGCCAATATCATGAAGATACGAGAAAGTGCGTGTTGCACAGGCCTACAAGACCTGCCAATCGGCGATACCTCGTCGTAGCACATTGCCGATGACGGTGTTGCGGCACTTCTCCAGGCGCAGCTGACTGATCACGGAATCCACCTTAGCTTTCGGTTCAAGGTTTGGGGGCTTACTTACTTGCCTTCCTGTTGCGGTCAGTGCTCTGAAGGATTTTGTTGTAGTAAGGATCCTGCGGCACGGCAGAGCATTTATACGTCCGATCCGCAGTTGCTTCTTGAACGAAACATTACGAAACCGCTACAGTGTGGCAAACATACATGTGGCCCCCACAACCTTCCCGATCCTTCGTGCATTCATCATGATGAGCCATGCACATAATAACAAAAACTGCTTGGCCAAGACCGCGGGGAAAACCGTAATCCGGCATCGCCACCCGGCTGTAGCCGGGTTCCAGCAGGGTCCGGAAAGAACGGAGGTCTGGCCCCAAAACAGTGTAGGTAATCATGATACTATAATTATTATAAGGAACCCCCAAAAAAGTATAAGTAATCATTCAGGCCCCCTCTATTAGGGCTGCTTGGGGCTCAAAGGCTGGAGCCGAGCGGAGATCTTGATGTGAGGAGGACCTCATAGGATTCCATAAGGGTACCAAAAGGGTACTACTATACTTTACCTTAAGCTACCGAAACCTACTTTTTTGTAGGGTCCCTATAAATTCTATACTAGGGTTTATAATAAGAACCTACAAAAAAGTAGGTCGTGGTAGTCTAAGGTACAATAAATTAATTCGAAAACCAATGACCGCCTTGATTGAACCTGTCTACTGGTCAGCCGGGGTCCCAAGAACTCTGAACACTTTGCGGCAGTATTCAGTATTCCTTGAGCTTCTACATATCACTAGTCTACCTTCACCTGCAAGGGAAGCGCAAAAAGACTTTGCGCTCAAACCAGACCCTCTCTCAAAGTCAAGCTGCTCGCTTGCGCTTGTCCGCCTTCTGCAAGTAACGCGGGAGCTTCATCTCGGCTGTGTACATGAGCATCTGGTCGACCGTCAGTTCGCCTGTCAAGTGCCAAGAAGCCCGGCAAAAAGCAGGAAGTCCACTTAACACAACGGCGCAATGGAAAAGGATGCACATGCTACAGCTAGAAAAGCGGAGACTATGATGACAAGAAGCAGACAAAGCAAGCATCGCGGAGGGTTCTTCAGTTGATCTTCAAGATCTGGGTACTGAAAGACTCCCAGAATATTGCGCTTCAAGGCTGCCCATATCAACAGCCTTAAACTACCATAACCTAATTTTTTGTAGGTTCTGTTATAAACCCTAGGCCCCAGTATAGAATTTATAGGGACCCTACAAAAAAGTAGGTTTTGATAGCTTAAAGAGTTTTTCGGCTTTACACAAGGATTTCAAGGTTCAAGGCTCTAGGGCTTTTGGGTCTGGGGATCTGGAGTTTACGATTTTAGGATTGACGTAGGGCTTCAGGGTGTAATCTGTAAGGTTGCTCATGATAGAGCCTCCACTTTAGAACATGTTATCCATATAACATATACCGTACCCGAAACCAGGCTCTATGGTGGTTGATATTCGAAGTTTCTGCACCACGGGGTGCTGGCTTCAGTAGCCTACTCCGGCATAACCAGGGCATACCCGTCCTAAAGCACAGGATGTTAGACTGGCTACCTGTACCGGGAGGCCTAAAGTGTAAACCGTGCCACAGGACCGACAAACCCATGCGGATCCTGGCAGGGTTCGCGAAATCTATCAAGACTCCAAGAAGACCTAACCAGTCAATCCAAGCATAATTAATGTAGCGGCCTTGGAAGAGGGTTTTGGGGTATTTTATAGTATAATTTTCAGCTAGGAACCCCCAAAATAATATAGGTAATTATTGAGGCCCCTATATTAGTTACATTAACTACTCTGTAGACGTTTACATGCTTGCCGTAATGCAGTCTTTACTCGGCTATCATCGGCTCCACTCAAGGCCATGTCTGAGCGAGGGGCCAAGCAAGGTATCAAACTGCTCCACGTAGCCACCTAGGTGCCACAAGGCATCTGTATTCAGCCTCGAGGCTCAGAAATATTTCGAGGGTTGTCGGTCTCTTGAAGAGAGAGATAGAGACAGAGAGAGAGAGAGGGGCAGGCCCCGTGCTTTTGTGATCTCCAGGTATTTGTCCATGCAATGCGAATGAGGTCAATCGGGAGATGGCTACTCAGAAAACGGAAGCCGCGAGTCAGAGAAGCATACCAACACTTACACGAATGTACCGATAGAAAATAGAGGCGGCGATCCATGGACTTTTTTGCGCACACACGCCAAAACAAGCATGTTTGCCTGCATGCACGTATCCATGCACACAGGACCTACTCGTATACACAGCTACATACCTACGTACATACGTACATACACACATACATACATGCTGACAGACAGACATCCAGACAGACAGCAAACAAACCCACAGAGAACACCTCCAAGCCAAACCCGACTCCAAAAGGGCCCTTGGCTTTGGTAAGGTGCAAGATTTTTCTAGAGCTTGCTTAAAGCAGGCAGCAAACTGAAAGCCCCACCAGATGCTGCCGGAGGACACAGATGCTTGAGCACCCCGGCAGATGCCGCACTGCCTCCGTAGAGGACCTGTGCCCATTATACCAATGCTTCTAACGATTGAGGGATAGCCTTATACACACACTCATCATGCTGCTACCGTGTAAGGCCCCGTGTGGCCACAAACGACTTGCACATCTTCTCCATCGGCAGGGGTTTCGGCCCGAGGCAAGAAGCGGTGGACAAGCTTCCAGCAAGTTCTCATGCCAAGGGCACTTTCGACGCGGATATTCTATGATGCTCTGTCGCCAGCCTCGCCGTCAATCTGACCAGCGCCGCTCTTGCGACCGGCAAGAATGTCCTGAAGGGCATATGCCCTAAACTAAACCCAAATGCCTTCAAGTGATGGCTAAGCCCAAACCCTAAAACTTGTCATACCTAGACCCTAAACTCTACCAGCCCACCGTGCGAGCAACTGCAATCAGACCCGGTCCATCAAGGTGGTCTTGCCGGAACCACTGGGGCCCATCCTGAGACGCTTCGGCTTTTGTCTATATATATATATACACATGTATATATGTATATATATGTATATATATATATATATGTGTGTGTGTGTGTGCGTGTCTGTACAGATATATATATATATATATATAGATAGAGGGAGAGTGTGTGTGTATGATGCCTATACGTAGTATGTACTTTGGATATATCATACTTAATGAACAAAGTGACGTAGACGAAGAGCGTCCGAGATCTGCGCCGCCCCGAAAAACAGCAGAGGCAAGATGTCATCAGGTTTACATGTTGATAATGGGTTTTAACACTTTTGTGTTGCTGGCTTCTGACCTGTTCTGCAACTTCTGTTTGGCAAGTCTCGAACCCGAAACCCTCCGTTGGAAATCCTTATGGGGCATCCCTAAACCCTAAGCCCTGAACCCTAAAGCCGAGATGCAGCGCGGTGAGGCGGCCTGGCTGGAAAGCTCCACTGAGGTCCTGGACCAGACCCTAACCCCCCAGGTACCTACTATCTTGGGTACTAGAGCCCCTAGGGCCCTATATACTAGGTACCTGGAGAGTTAGGGAGACAGAAGGACTTTATCGAGTTTGACACTCGAAGGACTTGGGTTGACAGTATAGGGCTTTTGGTGGGCTTTGGGCTTTTTATGGGGCTTTATTGCGGTGCATAGCTTGCAAGGCTTTTGGTGGGCTTAGGGTCTCTGTGAGATTTTATGGGCCCTGACATTTGCTGTGCTTATCAGTCTTGTGGCATTTCATGGTGTATTATGGGGTTTGGGGTTTAATTCACTATTGGCTCCATTCTTCCGCTCCTCAGGTGACACAAGCCCCTGCAAAAGGGTGCGAATCCCAAATCCTAGACCCTCAACAACCGCAAAGTTTAGGTGTTAAGGTTTAATGCTTCCACAAAGAGCCCCCAAGACCCTAAATCCAAACGCTGCCCCGAAACGGAAACCGACCGCTTCGGCAGAACCGACTGCAGCTCTTGCTGGAAATCCCACATAACACTGGCAGCAGAAGACATGCACTAACCGTTCTTTCTGTTCTCATCATCGGGTTGAAGGTTTAGGGTTTATACACTTTATTGCAGCAGGACTTCTGCAACCTAAATCCTATGTTTGCGGCAGGACTGTCAAACCCTAGTATAGGTTCTCAACATGGTCAGCCCATATCCGAATGAAGGTGGAGCCAAAGAAGGTTGAAGGTTACCGAAAACCCGTGAATCCACGATGAAAACGACGACGATCGCAGGTAAACTCCGGCATATTAAGTCCTGTTGTGCCGTTCAAACCAGGACCTTGCAGTGGTCGATAGCCGTAACATAAGCCCAAAAGATCCCAAAAGTATGTCGGCGTAGTTCAACTCCACAGCTCCGTAGCTTCCTCGAAACTTAGGGAACCTATGATGGCCATGCTCAGGGTAACCCGGCACCCGAGGCTAAGCTGCCCGGCGATGAAGTCTGAAACCTCCCCCCTCCATGGCCTTCAGAATGGCATACCGCTCCTGGCCAGGGTTGTTTGGATGCTGGAACCACGAAGGTTCCAGTTCCAGTCACTTGGGTACAACTGCACGCCCACCTGCAAAACCTGCACATCTTTGCTTCTCGGGGAAGAGAAGGCATTGCTGTAAAAGTGGGAAAGGAGTCCAAGTGAATAAGCCTTGCAGTGAAAAGTTGAGTTCGAATCGCCAAAGGAAGAAAGGCTGCGGAAAGACATTAGCAACAATAGCCATAGGTTAGAAAAAACAAAAACTGCTAACACAGCCATACCACAGGACAGGATAACAAAGGTGGCTCCACTAGCCACCGCCACCACCACGACCACCACCACCACAACGACAAAAAGCACTATGGCAACAGCAGCCACAACCCATATCCTGCGACCAAAAGCAGGGCCACCACACAAGCCAGAGTGTTTACGGCCAGCACTGCCGGCCCAAACCCGAAAACACACATCCAAGCCCCTAAACCCTAAACCCTAAACCCTAAACCCTAAACCCTAAAACCCTAAAACCCTAAACCCTCGGCCCAAACTCCCAAGCCTGAACCCTAGAAGGCCGGAACGAAGCATCCTGAAGACGAGATCTGAAGCCAAAGGCCCCGAACTCAACCCTAATATAGGAGCCTGAATAACTACCTATACTATTTTGGGGGTTCCTTATTGTACTTATAGTATAATGGACCCCAAAACCGTATTCTAATTCTTAAGGCCCCTAACCCTAAGCAGACCCTAAACCCTACACCCTAACCATTAAGGCCCCTACATTAAACCCTGAACCCGAAGTGGACCCTAAACCCTGAACCCTAACAATTAAGGCCCCTTATTTAGGCCCCTACAGATTAAACCCAAACCCTCATAGTACCCTGTAAAGGAGCCTGAAAAACCCTATTCTAATCATTAAAGGCCCCTACAGATTAAACCCCTAAACCCTAAACCCTAAACCCTGGAAAGGTCTCGGGGACCTTGGACTTCTTCACGGGCACGGAGTAAGTAAGCTTGTTGAACGTGACGGCCTCATGAAGGGTTTAGGGCTCTCGGGTTTTAGGGTTTTAGGGCTCTAGGGCTTTAGGGTTTTAGGGTTTTAGGGTTTAGGGTTTAGGGTTCAGGGTTAAGGGCTTTAGGGTTTATGGGTTTTAGTGTAGACTTAGGGGTTTAAAGGTTAAGGAGCTTTAGGGCTGAGGGCTTTAAGAGTTTAGTGGGTTAAGGGCTTAGGGGCTCAGTGTCACGGGTGTTTTTTTGTCTCTTGGGCCCAGGGTTACGGGGGTTTACGGTTCGGGCTGAGGATTTCGGTTGTTTGAGCTTTGGGGACCTAGGGATTAAGCTTAGAG
This sequence comes from Symbiodinium sp. CCMP2456, assembly GCA_905221635.1. Classification (NCBI taxonomy): domain Eukaryota; class Dinophyceae; order Suessiales; family Symbiodiniaceae; genus Symbiodinium; species Symbiodinium sp. CCMP2456. Next base: position 86,916 of record CAJNDV010004725.1, on the reverse strand, counting down.
TGTCTGGGGGCTTCAGGTTGGGTTCCCTCGCCCATTTGGGGGTTTCCGAAAATAGGGGACCCTAATATAGTACCCCAAATAATAGGATCCTTATTATAAGGACCCCAAAATAAGGTAGCCCTAATATTCGGAAACTCCCATTTTGGTCCTCGTCTTCGTCATGGTATGATGTTTCTAATTGGGACTCTGGGAGGCTAAGTCTTGTCTCTGTCCCCGATCTCCATCTCTGGGGTAGGAACCCTAGCCCTAAACCCTAAAGAGGCTGCTACGATCGCCAACCGAGAACGCTCAATCGCTCAGGACTGGACCACTCCATTGCTGGACGCAGATGCGGGAAGCCTGGAAGATTTTAGAGTTTAGGGTTTAGGGTCTGTAGGGCCTAACAGCCACATCCATGACCGTCCGAGGTTGTTGCATGGACAGTTCTCGTCTACAGTCCGAAGATGAGCTGTGGTCTAGAGCCAGAAATTTGACCCAAAGCAGGAAATGACATAGGAATGACTTTGCATGCTTGAAAGTTCCTGGTGATTATCCAAGAACAAACATTCGACCGCTCAAGACAGCCTCTACCAAAGTACCCTAAACCCTAAACCCTAAACCCTAAACCCTCCCAAACCCTAAACCCTAAACCCTAAACCCTAAACTTGCTCCAGTCCAGAAACCCACACCCTAGAAGGCCCCAGCCTGCATGCCAGGCCTGCACAAGGACAAAGCTGAACCCAAGCCCTGCAACGTAATGTTAGGGTTTAGGGTTTAGGGTTTAGGGTTTAGGGTTTAGCGGCCTTCATCATTAGAATGGGGAAGTTCGCATACGACAGTACAGTTCTATAGGCATTCTGGGTAATAAGGTGATTTTGCGGCTAATAGCGAAGATGTACTCGTTCTTCATTAAAAAACCATATCAGACCCGGGCCCGGCACTGGGGTGCCGGCTTTCCTGTCATTGCCAGGTCTCCGCAAGGCTTTGGAGATCGGAGAGGGGGGGGCTTGAGCTGCAAATGCTCGGGCCATGAAAGGGCTTGGAGCTTAGGCTTACTGTGTCGGGTTTAGGGTCTGAGGGTGCGGCAAAGTGCCGGGCGGGCCTATAGAACCACAAACCATTAATTAACCCCTTTCGGTTGGAATCGCGTTTGTACGGCTGGTGTCAGCGGCGGGGTGGCGGCTATTGGGGCTGCTGTAGTTGGGAGCTGGCTGTCATGACGTCATCGCCGCAGCGTTCACAAACGTATCGCAGACATCGCCAACAAATCGCATATGGCCAGCAAATTCTCAACGGGCTTGCCAACAGCAGAGGCTTCCGCATTTTTTCCATCTATTGCGAACATTCTAAGGCTTCGGGGGGTGTCCCAGCTGAACGGGAGAATGCCGGCATTGCCTCCGGCTACCAGGAATGCCCACATGCGGTGGCACATGCAGAAAGAAAGTTAATCTGGTCCCGATCAGCTTGGATACCTGAACTGGCTCAGGGTGTCATGGGTGTGTCACCCGGTAACCCATAAGTCAGGTAGCTGGATCCTTCCAGATCGGCTATGACGATCTGTCTTCACAGCGCCTGCGCTCCCAGATGGCTGCTAAAACAAGCATGCAGGTAGCCAATCGTCATGCGCGTGTCTTGACGGCGAAAACACACTTCTACTCATAGTAGGCCTTATAATGACCCTGAAACTGATAACCTGGCAATCGATACTAGCTCCGTCCGGCTATGGCAAACACAGGCCCCCTTTAAAACTGTAAGGCAGCTGGAAACGAATAGGGGTCTTCAATATAATGATCTGGATCAAACCCTCGTAGCAACTTAACAAACCGTGTAAGGTAAATAACAGCATGTTAACCGAATGAGAAGTAAGAGCCCCAAGGAAGACTCTGACATACTCTGACTAAACACAACCCCGACAGCAGGAGCCAAAAGCACCGAAAATATCTTTTGAGAACAAGACCCTGTTGCTAACCTGTTGCCATGTCTAAGCGGTCCTGGCAGCCATTCTGACCATAGCGGGCTGCTTGGTGTGTCCGTGGAGATGCTTCAGAAGCGACTTCTTGCAGCCACGTGGAGCTGTTAATTGTCGTTATTCTTCCTGTTGGTCTTCTTGTTGGCATTAATGTCACTATGTTTTTGCTTGCCCCGTGGCTTTACCACAATCATCATTGCTGCGGTGGCTTCCAGTATGCGAACAAGGGACCGTTGTTGTCAGAGAGTTTGAAATTGCGGCCAAGAACTGTCATAACTAACTAATCGACTTCCCCCCCTCAACTGCCCATTCCCTACTCTCTGTGCATTGCAGGTAGCAGATGTCTGAACACTAAACCCCTACTATAACACCCCCATAGACACCCTATGACTTTAGTCCTAAACTAGAAAACCGAAAGCCCGAGAGGCCTTAAAGTCCCAAACCCTCTACAAACATACAGCCGCTTCCCTAAGCTCTAAAGGCTTCCAACTTTGGAGGCTTCCGATGCAAGCTTCTCACCTCCACATTTGGCAGAAGGCAAAGCCAGGGTAGCTGCGACGAGGGTTTATGGATCTAGGGTTAGCGTGCTGTTGTAGGTTTTGTCCTACCCAGGTTTTGTGGTTTCGGTGCTCAGGAACCTGGGGATTAGCATGTAGGGAATTAGGTTTAGAGCTCAGGCTCGGCGAGCAGTCATGACTGCATTGTCGCTCTGACTGAAGGCCTTATGAGGTTGGAAAACGCCTGCGAACTGGTCAGAAACAAGTGTCAGCGGTCACTCTCCCGGCATGTTGCCGACTACCGTACTCTTCATGGATGCATCCCCTGCGGCTCTCCCACTGACGACCCAAGGCTCCCCGAGCGGGTCGCCGCGAACGAGCCTAATATGAGGGCCTTAAGATTTAGATGGTGTTTTGGGGTATCTGATACGTTAGCTAAGTTTACGTGGTATAAGGAACAATATTGGTAAGTATGTCGGGCCCCAAAGTGAGGAACACCCAGCTCAGGTGAAACACTCTCAGCCGTCCCCAGAAACTCGCACTTGCTTTCATTCAGCCTTGTCGTCCTTCACGGAAGCATTCCACAACTAATGCGGTTTTGGCGCCTTTCTTGTGCCAGCGTTCTTGCCAAGCACCATATATATAGTTCTTTACACGAGCAAACTCTATTTTCCACAGAAATCTGCCGTAGTTGAAGGAGCTCGCAGACTCTGGGTCTGAGGTAACTTTCGGAATGGGTAGTTGTCAAAACTAGGGTCCCTTAGGGGGTACCCTAAATAATAGGTGCCGTATTATCATAAGGACCCAAAAAGGGACCCTAATTTTGACAACCACCCGAATCAACCATTGCGATTCGCAATGGCAGAAAGACAGAGAACCCCTGAGCCCGACTTTGGGGCTTACCTATAGTCTAGTCTCCATTGTAGTTCCTTCTTTTGGTTTAACCAGTTATATATTAAGGATTCTATCAGGTATCCCCAAAAAGGAACTACAATGGAGACTATAGGTAGGGCTTCGGAGAACACTTCAAACAATTTGAAAGAGGCCGAAACGGTTCACGGCTGAGGTTGGCGCCCTTGCCATGAGCCCTACGCTGAGCCACGGTTTAGGGTTTAGGGTTTAGGGTTTAGGGTTTCAGCACTCACTCTCGAACATGTCTAGGGTTTAGGGTTTAGGGTTTAGGGTTTAGAGGTCCTGAAGCTGTCAGAAAGCTAGCACCCTCAACCCTAAACCCTAAAACCTCACACCTTACATGCCTAAAACCCTGAAAGCACCCGGTTCCGGCCCAAGGATCTTGGTTCTCGTCGGAAGAGAAATGGGTAGTTGTCAAAATTATGGTCCCTTTTGGGGTACCCTAAAAAATAGGTGCCGTATTCTAATAAGGACCCAGAAAGGGACCATAATTTTGACAACCACCCAAATAGCTATTGTGAGACGATCTCTGCCATCCGCTATCCGATGCTGGCCTCCTCAAGAGGCTTTAGGAGCCTCAGAGGACTAACATCCACTGAGTATGGTGATATAATATAACATGATATAATATCACATAATATAATATCATATAATATCATATAATATCATATAATATCATATAATATAACATAATATACATATACATGTACATCTAATAATTGCAGTCCTCCCAGCCCGGCCCAGAAATCAGACTTGGAAAACTGAGGCCAGCGACGAATTCCATCGGAAACACCTGGACTACACGAGTAGCTCCGTGGGTTTCTGCCGAATCCATGGATGGATCAAGGGGGATACTTTCGCAAAGACGGGCGCCTCTATAAACCCTAAAGGCCTCCAGCTGTAAGCCCTAAGCCCTGAACACAAAGCCACTTTGCATTAGTTTGAAGTATTATGCTGCAAAGCGAGGCGCAGACCAAACTTGAACAAGCTGAGCAAGAATTGGGCTGACGGGAAGGGGCATCTGCTTCATGTTCAACCATCTCATATCCCGGGCGGCCTACCCCATCCTGCTTTCAAATAGGGTGTTTCCGGTGCAAAACTTCCCAGCAAACGGCCTGACAGCAGCAGCAACTCGCAGGCAATTCTGCTGTGTCAGGCGTCCATGCATCAGTTTTGGGTGCATGCTGAGGGCTTAGGGAATTGGACCTTTAAGGGCTGTGCCGGTAGATGGGCCGAAGACGCGTGACGGTCGTTCAGCATCTCGTCGCGCAAGCTGGAATCGCAGTTCTGCTGCAGATACCCGCTGGATATCTACCAGCGACAGTCAGCCCCCCTTCCTAGACCCCCCAAACTTTCCTCATGTTGGCCCAAATACCCACTATCAAGGACCATATGGGCGATATTAAAGGGAATTTGGTGGGTCCAGGTCTTCACGGCTTACAGCAGCAATAGGGGAGCTATTCAATCAGATAAAGCGGACATCTGCTTCGGCCAGATCTGCGATCGCTGCCAGGACTCCTGGGAAAGCTTGTTGGATGAGGGGGGTGTATGGTATAGTTATATACAGTTATACATATATACATAAACACACACACACACACACACACACAGAAATACATGTGTGTGTATATATATATATATACACACACATAACTACATATATGGTGTGCTTCTGCTACTTGTTAAAAATATTATGCAGATGTGTCTCGGTTAACGAACATAAACAAGGCCGTACTCGCTGGTCATTGAATCGAAACTCCTCAGATTACGTAGCGATGTGTATTGCGGTGTGAGTTTTTCTTGCTGGCTGCTCATCAGTCCTGCTCCAACTGTGGCATCTCGCATAGTTTGCGTGCACGTCCACTTTATTGATTACGGTGCGGCCCCGGTCCTTCGGACTCCGTTCGCATCAGTTTGGCCTTGAAAGACTAGCGGCTAGTGCAGAGGGGAAGTCTTTTGGTCGTATGTCTGAGTCGCTCCACCAGCACATGGTGAAAATGCTCACAAGGAGCGGAACATTTCGGCAAGAATGCTTGTGCAACGTTGAAGCCCGCCAGTACATCACAGACGAGGCGAGGAAACTCTGCGTTGTGGTCGTGGTCGTTTTGGCCGTAGTCGTTGCGGTCGTGGTTGCTGTGGTCGTCATGCAAGGATTCACTGAATTGCTCTGTCAGCCCGCCCGGAGGGTGCGAGGTTTAGCACTTACAGGGTTTACGCGCTCACAACTCGGACAACCCAAATGAGGTCTCACGGTTCGCTGTAGTCGGCTTGTGGGGTTTAAGGCTGGGGTTAGGCTCATATTTCCTTGCTTGGAAACCACACGGCGGCAAACAAAAACGCGCAACCACACCGATAAACGCAACACCAACGTATTACCGCCACCGTGAACAAGGCACCTTGCCCATTCTGTCCATTTTTTCCTTCGGAACCTCTAGAGAGGACATGAAAGGACAACACCTTGAGTCACTAGTGTTGCTGGAGCATTGAAGGAACTGGATGTTTCACTCATTTGTGCATGCATGGACTTGTTGCCCGTGAAAAAATCTAAACCACGTACCCCGCTAGACCCTAAGCCCCTCCAGGCCCCAGGCCCCAAACACAAAATTAGCCATTACATCATCTCCACCCATCCCAATATCAGGGCCCTGAAAACCTGAAGCCTAATCCAGAATGAGTCCAACTGTGGCAGCCACAATTGCGAGAGCAATCTAGAATCTAGGGCATCCTGTAACCGCTACCAACCCATCCCCAAGCCACGCTCCTTGTGATGCTGCCAAGAGAGCAGGAGCCTTGCAAAGCAGGCTTCCGACTCTCGTGATGCAACCGAAGACATACTCAAACATGTGCGCATGTATATCTAAGTAAAAACGAACATATCATAAATACCCGCAAAGACACGCAAACGGACACAAACGCGCACACGAAAAACACACACACACACAACACTCACAGACACTCGCAGACACACAGACACACAAACACACACACACACACGCACACACACACACAGAGACACACAGACACACAAACACACACACACACACACGCGCGCGCGCGCACACACACACACCCACACCCACACGCACACGCACACGCACACGCACACGCGCACGCCCACGCACACGCACACGCACACGCACACGCACACGCACGCGCACGCGCACACGCACACGCACGCGCGCGCACAGACACACACAACACACAAACGCACGAGCACAGACACACACACACAACCCATGCACGCACGCACACAGAGACACAGACACACACACACACACACATGGAGAAATACACACACACACACATAAATAAATAAATAAATATGAACATATATATATATATATATGTCGTATATCTAAGAGGCAGGAGCCTTGACGTGTAATGTGACGTTTGGTCGTTGTGTTGATACTAGCCTATACACTGCACCACTGTTAGTAGTAGTAGTAGTAGTAGTAGTAGTAGTAGTAGTAGTAGGAGTAGTAGTAGTAGTAGTAGTAGTAGTAGTAGTACTACTACTACTACTACTCCTATTCCTACTCCTACTCCTACTACTACTACTACTACTACTAATGGTAACAATAATATCTTATAATAGTAATAATAATGACTCTACTACTACTACTACTACTACTACTACTACTACTACTCCTACTGCTACCGCTGCTGCTACAGCCACAGCTACAGCTACAGCTACAGCTACAGCTACAGCTACAGCTACAGCTACAGCTACAGATGCAGCTACAGCTACTGCTACTGCTACTGCTACTGCTACTGCTACTTCGACTACTACGACTACTACTACTACTACTACTACTACTCCTACTAGTAGCTACTGTTAGACAGCCTTTGCTATTAGGCAAGGGTTCCAGGAGGGCCTTGGCTTTGCGATTAGACAAGGGTTCC
>CAJNDV010004725.1:53256-67803 GCA_905221635.1 Symbiodinium sp. CCMP2456 | reverse complement strand
ACATACATACATACATACATATAGCACAGGTGTATAAGCCCAAAAGGCTCCAGGGCTACCTACTTATAAGAACCCGAAGGATAATCGTATGTTATTCATTTCGGCTTCTACAAGGTCATCTTGCCCAACCAAGCCCCCCAAACCTTGAACCAAGGCACACAGCGGTGTCCATCCAGCGGGGTCTCGCGAAACGGGCTCCTGGAAGCCGTTCTGATGAAGAAACCTCACGATGAGAAAGCGCGTTGGGATATAGTACAGTATAGTATAATATAGTCTTGATTAGGACAAGAAGTGGACAGCTGGCCCAGACACCACTCCACCGCCACGTCGAGCGGAGCTGTGAATGGGTCGGCCTGCCAGAAAGCAAGGTGAAATCCCAACTTTACCAACTAGTAGCTACTTACCCTGATCCCCACAGCCTACGCAATGTGTTTGCAGATTCTCTGGAAGAAGCATGCCGCTTCACACGCAAAAAATCACAACTCGAAGAATACTTTCCACAAGCTTCGGCTGAATCTTCCGGCCTGAGACTGGAAGTAAGGAACCAGGGCATCAATGGGATCGATGTCTGTGTTTGCGAAGAAGAAGGCAGCCTGCGGCTCGGGCCGTGTTGAAGGCTTCTGGGGTTGGATGCAGATGATTTCGACTCACACACTCGCGCAAGGCAGGCATGGCAAGGAGGTCCGAGCTTGCTACTGCAGCTGATTTAGGGTTTAAAGGCTTTAGGGTTTAGGGGTTGATCTTCAAAACCGGTGATCCAAAACCCTGATCAAATCGTAAAGTCCGCACCCATGACCCCTGATGCCCAAAACTGTCTGCCTGCTGGTTCAAAAGGAAACGATAGTTGTGCAAGTCTCCCTGCTCGAGAAAATACCTTGCTGTCGTGAGATGGGGGCTTCAAAGATTTATGGTACCTCGGTCAGGGAGCCCAATCTTAAGGATGCAGTCTATTGCATTGTAATGAACTGGGGTGTCGTATGTGCTGAGACTCTGTATGTCACTGTTGGTTGAAGCCCATGGACAGTCTACGCCCTTAGCCACTCTACTTGCCCACGCACCGCACCCGGCACACTACCACGAGCCTCTACCAGCTGAAGGCCATAAGCCCCGCAGCAAAAAAGTGCCGTCCCAGGTAAAACTGTTGCCACCCGGTACTTGCTACGGTTTAGGGTCCAGGGCTGACTGAAGGGAATCTGGGAACCTGGTGCTATCAGGATAACAGCATTGGTCCGGTACGACTGCAGTGTGCGAAGCTCTTGCTGTGCGGTGTTCCAAGGCGCAGCAGCTTCTTCCAAACCATCTGCAAAATGACCCGCCCAATCCGGCTCCGATCAGACTCCACGCTGAACCTTGGAGTGGGTAGGCCTACCGTTGTTCGTGTAGTGGTGTCGATTTAGGAATTTAGGGTTTAGGGTTTAGGGTCAGTATATTTACAATGGTGTGGTGCGGGTGCGATATGTGACTATAATTGGACTAAGGAGCCCTGAGGAACAGTACTCCTTTTTCAAGTCCTATCTCTATGTTAGCACCTATCTTTGTTTGAAGTGTGAACCTCGGCTTTGCCCTTAGCTGGGCAGCTTCGGATTCAGGCATCGGGTGAGTGGGCAAGCCTAGAGAGAAGATACCCGGCCTGAACCCTCAAGGGTCCCTGTACCCAAGTAGTAGATACTTTGGCCCGAAGGTGCCTCGCTAGGACCACTTCAAGGCCAAAGTATCTAGTATTTGGGCACATGGACACTTAGGGGAGTGCGGTTTGGGCTCGCGCACTCGCTCAAGGCACGGATTCAGGGTTGCTCGGCTCAGCTTGCGGGGTTCGACTCGCACGAGGGTTTAGGGCCTAATGAAGGAACTCGAGCCAGCCAGTATCGGGTGTTTCGTTTGGGATGCTGTATACGGTCTGGAGGTTGGCATTCATAACGGTGAGCAAACATCGCGCCGATACAAAATCCTTGCGGCACGGAATGCAGAAGCCCGATGGTGTGTGGTTGCTGAGGGCCCAGGAAAAAACTCACGCCTTCAATTCTCCTTCGCAGGAATATGTGCAATCCTGGAGATGCTGAACCCTGCAGCCTGCATACTCACATGCTACGTCCCTACCCTACATCCGAAAACCCTATAGCTACTCGAAACCCAAGCAGCCTGAGAGCCCTGCTTAGACCCCCAACTACCCTCTCTTGTAGTCTTGATGTTCCATTCGAGAAGGCCATGCGGGCTCCATGATACTCCACGAAAGATCACTTGGGTGGACATTAATGCAGCCTTATGAGCATCACCCACGGCCACACAAAAAACAACCTTGTGAAATTCTGTTCTCAAACCCAAAGCAGATATGGCGCCCTCCTCGCCAAGAGGCTTTCCTAGGCCAGGCGCATCGATAGGCCTTGCAAAATTGATGGGGCAAGCGGTTTGCTTTAAGACAGGCTTTAATGTTGAGGCCGCTTTTATTCCAGCTTAAGCACTATGCTAGGTTCTTCTCGTTGCGTGGACATGTTTTTGTTTGGCAAGGGGGGGGCGGTTTAGGGTTCAAAAGTATACAAGCATGTGGCGTTGTTTGGGAGCGTACCAAGCCTACGGATACCTGTAGGCTAGATTGTGATACTGCTTTCGGGCGGTAACCTACTCGTCACCCTGCAGATAACTGGGCTTCCAGGATAAGGCAGTCGGCTCTGTGAGTACCGCTTCTCCCCCTTTTTTTCGGTGGACCTGCCGTCGCTTCGGGCAGAGAAGATTTTCGAGGTGTTTGTAGAGACTCAGCGTCACTATCAGCTTCCTGTAGTAGTGTCAGGCCCTTAAGAGTAGAACAAGGCTCAGGGGGGCGTATTCTAGTATGACAGTATAGGAACCATGAGCTATGAGGGCACAGTATTGCAAATTATCCAGACCTCGGTACTACAGTTTCAGTGCTGTGAAAACAGTATGCAGGCGGCTTCCCATGCATGCAAACTCACGTGTTTCTTGCTTGAAGATGCATCCAGCTTTAGAGGCCCTTGTAATGTGTAGGTACGGCATCATCACAATATCGAGGCTTCCGTTGTCTGTACCTATAATCTCCATTGTAGTTCCTTTTTGTGGTTTAACCAATTATATATTAAGGATTTTATAAGGTATCCCCAAAAAGGAACTACAATGGAGACTATAGGTAGAATTTTACTTCCAGGGATCATCAGCTGCTTAGCTGCTCTAAGAGATTACGCAGATAGGGTTGCAAGTCTTATGATTCGAACAGTTTTCATTCGTGCCGCTGTTTCTGTATCTCCCCGATCCTTGAAGAAGGGATTCGTCCCAAAGGGTTCTGAGCGAAGGCTTTAGGTTTTTTGGGTGCAGGCTTCGGGGCTTGAGGCTCTAAACGGGTTTACGGTACAAGGTCTCAGGTACGCTTCTCGTCTAAATCCCCAGGACGCGGAGAATGCTCAGGCGAGGGTTCAGGTCTGAAGATGAATTTAAAATAAATCTAGGACGTCCACGGCAACAGATTTTGCACCGCCAGGCTCGGACAGATACTTCACTCACACAGCAGTTCATGACGACAAGCGAATAATCACAGAATGTTGTTGATGTTGTTGCGCAAATGCTGATGTGCGAAGGCGTTTGTCTGCATCCTTCCTGCTGCTAGCCTCCGGCAAGAGAACAGTCTCAACATGCCCTTGTACGAATGCCAGCTGCACATGACCTTTCACAGACGCCGCAATCAAAGGTGTGCGGCCCCTGTTGTCTGCCACAGCTGTGGGTGCTACAATCAAAGGTGTCCGCCCGCTGTTGTCTGTCACATCCTTGTTGTACAAGCCGATCTCGACATGCCCGTTGTCGGACGCCACTATCAAAGGTGTCTGCACTTCGTTGGCTGCTTGGTCCTTGTTTGCACCAGCCGCTAGCAGCAAGCGAACAGTCTCGCAATGACCGTTGTCCGTTGGCTGCCTTGTCCTTGTTGGCCCCGGCCTCAAGCAGCAAGCGAGCAGCCTCCAGGTCCACGGATGAACCCAGCAGCCGTCAGCCAACATGGTAGGTTGCAAAGTATCTTGTCCCTGAGACCACCAGACACACTCTCCAGAAATATCCAAGAGAAAGCAAACGGAAACCAAGCTTTCCCCAAATTCAGCCAAAGTTTAGGTGTTCGGGCCGTTAGGGCTCATAGAGTTTATCAGGCCTCGCGGTGTGGAGAGCTAACGTTTGACGCATCGCGCTTTCCTTGGCTCCAAGATTCGAGGTTCAAGCTTGGTACCTTAAGATCAGCGATTCAGGCTGTAGTCTAGGGTGCAGAGTTTCAGAGAGGGTTCTGGGTGAGCTTGAAGATGTTTCTAGGGCCTAAGCAAGTCTACGCCTGAGAATTGGGTTGCATGCTTAGGGTTTCTCAGGCTTCAGATTCAGGGCTTCGATGGAGTAGAGCTGAGGGTTTCACTACTCGCAGTCGGACTGGTTTAGCTCTATGAGGTGATGTGGAGTCAAGCGGCCAGGAATGCCCACCATGTGAGGGCTCAGTTTTTAGGGTTTATGGTTGGGCCTTAGGGTTTGGGTTTGGGTTGTTTTACCAGTTTCTTGCGGAAGGGTTCAGGCTGGTCGCGGGGCTCGGGGTGTGCGTGCTGGCCCAAGTATGCTCGAGGACTTGGACGTCCGACTAAGACTCATGGGTGTATGTATGTATGTATGTATGTATGTATGTATGTATGTATGTATGTATCTATGTATGTATGTATGTATGTATGTATATATATATATATATCCTGACATATATCTATACACATAAGAGAAATGCACATATACAATAGAAGATGGAGGCATGCCGTCGAAGAATTTAGGTTTCCGGGGCTTTCAAAGCTTTGCGGGTTTTTCCAGGAGTCTGTTTACAGTGAGGGTTTCTAAGAGTTTGTCAGCGGCTTTCGGCTTTTCGAGGGCTTGAAGCCTGAACCATAAATTTGCGATCTGGCGGCCACGACGAGGATGCAGCCGTCCTCCCGGGCTCATACAGGCGAGCTGGTGCGTGTGGTTGGGATTTAGGGCTCTAGGCTTCAAGGTCGTTTGATATAGCTCAAGGGATAAGAAGGGCGCAATTCGCTTGCGCCATGAACTTTGAAAAGACCGATCTGCCGCAAGACCAGGGGTTACTGTCCATCCTTTTTTGCGCTGAAACCCTTACAATCAGGATCACACGCGAGGTTTTGCCTTGGCAAAGGCTCCGCAAACTGCAGGAAGGTGTGTGTTCGGGTGGGCAAACTCCCCAGAAGCTCTCCAGCCTCTTTACAAATGTGCAGAAAACCCAAGAAAACAATAGTGCATCATCTGAACAACATATTCCCTGTAATCATACCCTGCCTGTTCACCCTGATATACGTACACCCTGTCTACAAGGACAAACTTCTGTACTTCTGTCTGCCCAAAGCCCTAAATCGATCGAGACCTCTTGAACCAAACAACAAACCCAACTCTGTCAACCGCCACCTCCACCCTTCATGAACACCCCTGGCAGGAGTAGGTGGTTACATTAACGCGCAAACACTTAAATTTGGGGGTTCTTGGCTTAGCCCCTTGCTACTCCGACAAAAGATTGCAGGTAGGTCTGGCTGATCAGGCCAGATAACACCATGCACTGACAGTGTCATCGCTGGGCAGCTGTGAGGCATGCACTGCCCCCCCTGCAGACGAATGCTCTTTTTTATCAGAGTTTTTCCACACACACATCAATTTGGCCTAGATGGCCCTAACCCTTCCAGGCCAAAACTTGCTAGAACCAGCAAGTGGACATTGGACATATGCCCCAACCCCTACAACCTATAAAACCCTACAGCCACCCCATTCAACCCTATAACCCTATGAAGAAAGGCACGTAATCAGCCTCATAATCCGTCTCTCACCACACCTCCCCTGAAAAAACAACAACAGATGAGTGTTCTCCACATGCAGGAGACCTCGCGGGCTGCGAGCTTCCTTGCCAAACGTTCTGCCCGACCTTTGTTTCAAGAACGTGAGAGTTTAAGGGATACGGGTTTTATACGGGTTTTTTCCCACCCGCCCAGCTGACAAGGTCGCACCTCCGGGAGTTTAGAGTTTAGGGTTCCAGGTTAAGGGAAGGGTTGCGGGTTGAATACAGGGTTTAGGGTTTACGCGAAGGGTTAAGGGTTGAATACAGGGTTTCAGCACTCACACTCGGACAAGCCTGGGCGGGTTCCGGGTTAGGGAATGGTTAGGGGTTTAATACAGGGTTTTCGGCTCGCACACCCTCTCAAGGCAGGCACGGAATCCGGGTCAAATCCGGCTTTAGTGTTCCGGGATAAGGGTTTAATGCAACGTTGTGCTTGCTAAGGGGTTAAGACAGGGACTGGAGGGTATATAGGGATTATGACAGGCTGTTAATCTCTGAATCTGTGTTTGCAAGGTCTCAATTCTGGTTGGCATGCTGCTGAAAGTCACCACAAATCTCTGTAGCGACAGGTTTGGAGTCGAGGCTTTCGGACCAGGTGTCGAGGGTTTAGCATTCAGGGATTCAGCGTTGCTCCGATTTAGGATACATGTCCCTGCCGCTGCGCCGACTTCGTACTTAATGAATCGTCAGTTGGCCTCCTTTTCGGCTTGAAGGCTCCACCCAAGAAGTGGCACGTGTCTCTGCTAGGCACCAACGACTTGTTTGGGGATGCAGGCTGTAGGTTAGGTATGGTTGGCTCATTGCATTTCCACTGTGACATTCCCCCAACAAGGAAATTGCCTGGGCCCCAGGAACACAGAACCCTAAACCCGAGCGCGCGTCTAGGGCATTCGGACCAAGCCCTTCAGCCGAGCATGGAAACCCGGAACGACGGCACCTAAGTCTACAGGAAGTTGATACTCGCAGACACCCTGTTGGTGTGCAGCTTCCATCAAATGGCACTTAAGCCAGTCATAAACAGTCGATGTATATATATATATATACAGAAGCGTCCACAGACATTCCTAGAAGGCTCAACATGTCGATCTTCGGAACCATGCCGAAAATTTCGAGTCCTCCGAGCGTCTCCTTTTCCGAAATCAGAAAAGCGACTCTCTCCCACGTCTTGAAGCCTGAAACCCTGAACCACCTGGAAACCTCAACCGCAAATCCTGAACTCCTTTCCCAAGTCTGAAACTCTGAACCAAAAGAAACCTCAACCCTATAAATCCTGAACTCTTATACCCATAGGCCCCATAGTAGTTCCTTATATGAACCCCAAAAAGGAACTACTATGGGGCCTATGGATAAGCCTTACCTCTAAACCCTCAACTCTTGAAGTCTCTGAGGCCTTGCTGCCGAGTCGCACCAGCCACGTTCCGCCCAGGTCGCTTCACTCAGGACGAAGCCCTGGCAACAGAAAGGGGGTTATGAAAATCCGTAACTTAAAAAAGGGTCCTTGTTTAGGTTTCGGGCCTTTAAGAAGGGGGTTGGTATCTAATTTAGGGCCTTGGAAAGGTATTGGGCTCTCTCGTCAAAAGCTGCAAATCCAAAAGCACTTAAACTGCAAACCCTCAAAGCCCAAACCGCAAACCCTCGACTCCCGAAAGCCTTGAAACCCTAAGAGGTTGCAAAGCCCCGCGACACGCGCAAAGGACGCCTTCCAGCACCCCAGTAAAACCCTTTGCGATCTTATGAGCCCCGTTCCAGAGCTTTTTGCTGCCACGGAAAAATCATGTCATGTCCGACTTGCTATGTTGATGCATTCACTGCTTCCATTGTAAAGGATGTGCAAGCGACGCGTATGCGTTCTGTTTCCGTAATATTGAAAAATTCGTGGTTGTGTAAGTACGGGGGTATGTCTGTAAGTACTTGGATGAATGTACTATATGTGCTAGGTCCCAGTCTAAATACCTCGCTAAGGAGAGACGCGCGTCGAAAGCAGGTTTGTCGCCTGATCCTTGTGCGGCAGGTTCGGGCAAAGGACGACGAAGTACCTCACCGGATGCTCGCACATGGGAATTTCAGAGTTTAGGGCTGGGGCAAACCAGCCTGGCTTCTAACTACAGCTACATCAATCCACGAGACAGTTTCTCGAAGCAACATGCTGAGGCCGCTGATGTTGGGCTGACAGGAAGCCGGTTTCGCAGTTCGACAACCTGCGCATTCCGTGACGGTGCCCTCAGGCACCGTCGACTAAACTGAACCCTAAACCCTAAACCCTTTTTGTTACGTCAGGCTTGCACCCTAAACAATAACCCCGAAACCCTGTTGCCAGCTAAGATTTTCAATCGCTGCGATGGGCCGGGCCAGCCCCAGACTTCTCTACGGGTTCTGTCGGCATGCAAGTCCCGAACAGGGCCGCTCGCAAGTGAGTGAGATGATAGCCGAACAATTTGACATGAAATTCTTCGAGACGCGCAAAACAAGTCCAGGCAATGTGCGTAGTTACACTCCCTGCAGAGATTTTGCATACAAAGCCGATGTGTTTGCTCCAGAACGGGAGCGGGCGGGGGTCAGCCAGCCAAGAAAACCGTAAATCCTCAACCCTACATGAATCCTGCCCAGGTGCACGCAGCGCTCGATGTAAGACACGATGCTGTCAATGGCTTGCTTCTGATGCTCTTGGCCACGTGAATCCGCAGCTTGCGGGCACGACACGTAATCGTACCTAAGGTTTAGGGTTTCAGGCTGCTATCGCACTTAGAACCCTCAGGAAGCATTTCAAAATGGATTTGCAAAACTAAGCAACCGAGTGGTTTGCACAAGCAGATTTCATCACCAACCGACAAGCCCAGTAGAGCACCCAAACCGAGCTGCTCCTGACGTGCTGAAGAAGAGCAAGAGAAACATGTTTTCATGTAGGGTAGAAGGACCGTTGATATGGTTGTCCCCAGGCACAAGCAACAAGAACCGAACACTGCAACACACGGCACCCTAACATCCCTTAACCCTCTTCGCCATAAACTACAACTACACATGTATCCTAGTCGTACCGGCGGGCTCGGCCGAAGTGGGGGCCCAGAAAGAAAGCCAAACAAATGAAGCGCGGCCTCGCTCACGGAAAGTCACAGCAACCGTCAGGTTTTGGGGTTTTGGGTTTAGGGTTTAGGGGTTTAGGGTTTAGGGTTTAGGGGTTTAGGGTTTAGGGTTTTGGGTTTTGGGGTTTTGGGTTTATTAATACCACATGAGAATGGCCACGGCCATGTTCTAATGATGAGCATTATCGTCCTGGCCACGAGCATCACCGATCCGCTTTGAACTCATGCTCGAACCTCTTGCCCGCCAAGTGTCCAGATGAACAGCGGCTTGGATTGGAAGTCCTGGGTTGCACAGAAGCAGCTAAACCCTAAACCCTAAACCCTAAACCCTAAACCCTAAACCCTAAACCCTAAACCCTAAACAGTTACTTGGACCTAGAGTATCATGTAGTTGCTTGTGTAGATGTTGGATACTTGTCCCCTGGTTGTTTGAGGATGCCAGCCGGAACACAAGAAGGATCGACATTGGCAGGCGAACCCTGAACTCCGAAGCGCCCCTAAACCCCGCACCAAATTCAGACAACCTGAATCCTAGATGCGTGAATTGAAGGAATTGGCCCTCGCGATAATCTGCTAAACGGAATAGAGCACATACTAACCAAGTGCACAGGATGTCCACAGGATTACTCGGCTAAGATTGGGGCAGCTGCATTCTGGAATGGGCTGCTACGCCTACTTCCTTCCTTCTCCAGCATCAAGGGCCTCGAGGTTGAACCCCACTCGGACAAGCTAAGACCCTTCCATGTGGATGCCCGGGTTTAGGGTTTAAGGTTTAGGGGTTTAGGGTTTAGGGGTTTAGGGTTTAGGGTTTATCAGTTTACGGTTTCGATTGAGGGGTTTTCATAACCGTGCCAAATCCGTCTCTTCAAGGCTCTCATCAAGGACCCTGAAGCAGCAAACCATAGTCATAGTCATAAGCCCCAAATAACCATTGTCTACTTGTCACTGGCCTCGCGCGAGAGGGTGGAATGCCGGCCGTAGAAATACTCGCTTTGGATTGGGAGCGTCACCAGGCTCCTGTCCAGGCTTCCAAGCTTCTAAATTCAAGTGCTTCGCCAGTTGAAACCGGACTTGATGACTGCCATCATGTGCTTCGCCTAAACCCTAAAACCCCAAACCCCTAAACCCTAAACCCACAACTTACAGGATCCGAGCTTCGCTCGTGAATAAGCTTTGGAATAATGGGGAGCCGGCAGAACACTGCCAGGTTTCTCGTCCTGTCACACAGTCACACAAGGTGGTCAAATCAAACTTGCCCCGGTGGGAAGTAGCCTCAAAAGCGGCATCATTCCGTTTGAAGATTGACTTTACATTAGGTAAAACTCGAAATCAACCCTGAAAACCCCTGGCCTACAGTTGCCTACAATGTTGATAGGATGCTTTTTGGCAGCAGCTATGCAGGAACAAATCTGCGCACAGTTTTTCACTCAACTGAAGAATGCTGGCCATGATGTCGTCGACTAAAGGAAAAAACGTTCCGCATACCGTACGCTCAACAACCACCTGCGCAACTGCCAGAGCGCCTTCCAGAATAAAGGTTGCGTATGGCTTCTTGAAGCACCTCGGAGAAGAAAGGCTTGCTTGCATCCACAACGCGAGCGAGACGGCCTTGCACAACTTTTTTCCTAAACACGAGCGTCTGGGCAATGCAAACCTTTTTGGATCTGGAAACGGGTCATGGGGCAGCATGAAACATCACATCCCTTCTCGTGATTCAATATTGCAAAACTGCTACCAAGCCATGTTACCGTTAACTTGACAATGCATCTCCCGCACCTTTCCAGCGCCTTCGAGTGGACGTCCCCATGACTGAATAGAATTATGAAGAACATAGGGGTGGCGATACCAAGCCGCAAAACCCTTTCAGAACCTTCCTCGAGCCTAGAAACTTATCATCCTTGAAACGTGCTGCCTAGTCTCGCGAGTGGAGCCACAACACCGAAGCTCGCCGATGCGGCTTTTTAGGGTTTAGGGTTTAGGGTTTAGGGTCAACGAAAAAAACAAAGATCACCAGCAGCGGTGCATGCGTCGACTACTGCGACCAGTGCTGCAAGAGTTTTCCGGCAAAAGGAATTGAACCGCAACCTGAAAAACCGAAATCCGGGAATGGAACACTTCTGGAACCAAACCTGCGGCTGTTCTGCGATGTGCGCAAATTCAGTCCGTTTTGTCCGGGGCGCCTTCCATTGTTGAGCTTCAGGGTCTGGATGCTCATTCGCGAGCCACTGGTGCGAGATGAACATCGCCCTGACATCCCATAGGCTGCTTGGTTGGGGGTTTTGAAGCGTTGGGCTGAAGGTCTACCTTGTACTGACCGGCGAGAACAAATTTAGTCAAAAGACACCCGGACGTGGCAATGAACAGAAGCCCAGGTGTTACAGCGACCGCAAGTATCAGCGCGGGCATCCCTTCGGGCACCGAACCATGTCACCCCAAGCCAAATGATAAACGCCCGCTGCAGCCGACAGGGGAACCCAACTTTTGGAGACTGAGGCTCCTTCTCAACTTAGCTTGCAAGATCCCGCACTGGGGTTGCGAGTCTGACAGTGTGGGGCCATCCGGGCACGGCGCGGGCGGGTTTTGGGCCCAAAAAACAGCTTTGTTCAACAAATGGTTAGGATTTATGCAACGGGCCGAACAGGAAACGACGTCGAAGCAACACCCCTGCCTACCCAAGACTTCCTCGAACTCCACCAGGCTCCCTTGATTCAGGAGCTCCTCGCAAGAGCACGAAAAAGCACTTCGCGGGTCTCAACCGAAAAGGATGTGGCTGTGTCTGGGGCACCGCCAGGTTTAAATGTCTGTGTGCGCGACATGCTGATCACTCACTTCCTCGCTCGATCGTGCGCAGCTCAAATCTCCGACCAGTGGTCAAAATCTGAGTCCGATCCTCATGCGGTCGCACTGCGGTCATGCGGAGGAGCGTATCCATGGGCAACGTATACATTGGGTACGCCTCAGCATCTTGCAACAACCCTAGGCCACGAGAGGACCAATAACTCAACATCATGCCAACTTGCTGTAGTTTACTGCAGTGCCATTTGCGAAGAACCGGCCCAGTAGCACGAACACAAGCTTTACCTACATCCAACTTGATATGGTTTCTGAACATGAAGAATCTGTATGATGATGATGATCATGATGATGATGATGACGATGATGATGATGATATACATGTATATATAAGTTGTAGTATCCACACATGCCCCGTGTATGTCTTGTGTAGACTATGTAAACAACAACACAAAAATACACAAAGCCTGAGAGCTGCTTGCCGGGCCAAGTGCCAGGTTTTCAACCAACGCTGGCGAAGCATCGGAAAGCATCGACAAGCTCCTTCGTAGTGTCAAATATGACTTAAGACCTAAGATCCCTAAACCCTACACCCTAAACCCTAAACCCTAAGATGGGTATAGAAGCCCCGGACCCTAGGCTGGGGTAGGCCTTCGGGAAGGGTCTCGGAAAGCGTGGGCTAGGGGTAGGCCTTGGGCTATAGTCGGTAGGCCCAGGTGTAAAGCAGGGCAAGGCTTGGGGTAGGCGTCGGTAGGCGTCGGTGTAGAGCTAGGGCTGGGTCAGGTCGGAGCCTGTGTAGGCGATGTATGAGAAGGTATGGGCAGCAGGTTCGACATATGTAGCTGTTTTTTTTGGCCTATTGACCTTTCCGCTCTTATGAAAAGCGCTCCCACAGATTCATGATGGCTGAGGCCACAGCAACCCTAGGCTTCAAGCACAAAAACCGCGAATCATTCACGTCCAACGTCACTTCAGTCTGCAAAACTCTTACGCTGATCTTACGACAACTGCAGGAGCTCTTGCTTGCCCAAGGCGCTTTCCAAGATTGCAAGCATCAGCATAGCGGCTGAGCGGGGTATCGGTCATGATGTGTGAAACGGGCGGCTCGCCGCACCTTTTAGCACCCCTTCACCAACCTTATAAACAATGGGTTGCGACTGCCATGCTAAACAATCAAGCTACAGTTTCGGAAATTTGGTTTTCTCTTGGAAATTTGGCTGTATGTCCTCCGCCTGGTCGGGGTTCTTGAACCAAACAACATGAAGGATAGGGCTCGAAACACTTCAGCCATTTTGGCTCAACGCGATGGTTGCACCAAGGCATACGTACCTTCTTTAGCGTACTGTATACTGGTACACGGCACGATTCGACAAGACAAGTGATAATCATCGCAAGAACGAGCGAAACAGCGCAAACAGTGGCACGGCAAGTTTTAATGGACAGATCGGGCCTCTAGGCAGGCAGCCAATGCAGACATCCGATAATCAGATCGTCACTATTTTCCTGCGCATGTCACACATGCGATGATGCCTTTGCTGCACTAACCGAGACTTGATTAAGTAGCACTAACCTATGTCGGTAAAAAAATCGAGAGACCTCCATGGGCTACTAGATATCTGAATCTAGTCCTGAGAATGACAACGAGCTCTCACTCCGTCGCCGCACACGGCCGTCAAGTCCTGCAAGCTATTTGCAACAAGGTGACATGATATGGGAACGGTCCCAAGTAGTTATCTTTGCTATCCCAAGGGGTCCCTAGTACCTACATAGTACAGAGTTCCTACTCTACCCATTACTGACTCTGGCTGATATGGTGGACTGGCTGTCGCCTAAGACTCTGTGCGCTAAGAAGAGCACACGAATTACAACCACGCCTCTGCTGGTTATCCTTTGCACAGTTCCGCACAGGGGAGAAGAAGCCAATGTCGGAACCTGAACTTAAACATAATTCGAGTAGGGTTGTGGGAGTATACGTAGTATGCTACAGTTCTGTCGCGGACTGCACAGGTGCCACTATCAATCATAGTTGGTAGTCGCTCCGATCTCCATAGTATCCGACTCGCCTGAGCCAGCCATACCGCTGCGCCACACGCTGGAAGGCTTCTCTGGCTTCCTGCACATTGGAACGGAATGATAGTTCCTGTTCGGGTGTAGGGTTTTGGGTTCAAGGTTTTGGGGACTAGGGTATAGGTTCATAGGGTCCGGCGATTCGGAACTCTAGGAGGACATCTATGCTTTGACCACTGGGGTACTCAAAGCGTCTTCCCAATTGCGGATACCAAGCCAGAGAAAACCCAGAGTACCCGCAAGCGCCGGCTGAGACAATCAAAGCATCAAAACGTAAATCCTAAAACCCAGTGCTCTCAACCCCAAGAGTCCTAAACCAAAAAAAAGAAAGCCCATATCTTCATGTTGGATCTCAGTCGAAGTTTTACGATGTGGGATTTCTGGCGGCCCTTGCCCATGACGAAGCACTCCCGTCGAACAGCTACTCCAAACCCGAAACTTTTAAACCCTAGATGCTAAAACATACCTATGAATCGAACACTGGGAGAGGAACCTTCTCCCGCCCACCTGCGCGCTGTAGTCACGCGTGCAGCTGAAGTCCAGGCGTCCACCACCCTCCACCATCCTCGATCGAGCGAGGTAGTATCGGGGCGTTCGTGCTCGTGTTGCTCCCGTTGGTGGTGGTAATGCTGGTGGTGATGGTGGAGGTGATGGTGATGGCGGCGGCGGTGGTGTTGTGGTGTTGTTGTTGCTGCTGCTGCTGCTGCTGCTGCTGTTGTTGTTGTTGTTGTTGTTGTTGCTTCTGCTGCTGCT
>CAJNDV010004725.1:31591-43336 GCA_905221635.1 Symbiodinium sp. CCMP2456 | reverse complement strand
TTTGAGTGCTTACTGAGGCCGTACGCCGCCTCCTGCTCAGGCATTACTCAACACTGACTGAGAGACCTGCCGTGAATGAATGAATGCAGGAGCTCTCTAAACTCCTTTTTCAGTCCCAATATAGTACGGCGCCCTTATAAAAAAGGACCCCAAAGGGACCCTAGTTTAGGGAACTGCCCAAATACTACCTTATAGAAACCCTATAGAGCCCTTATAGATCCTTTTAAGGAGCCCAGAAAAGGGACCCTAATTTGGAGACCTACGCATATTCCCAACCCATCAGTACCTATAGTCTCCATTGTAGTTCCTTTTTTTGGTTTAACCAATTATATATTAAGGATTTTATAAGGTATCCCCCAAAAGGAACTACAATGGAGACTACAGGTAGCCGCTGGAAAACCTTGAACCCCATAGACCCTAAACCCCTAAACCCCGAACCCTAAAACCTATAAACCCTATAGACCCTAAACCCTTATAAACCCCGAAACCTAAACCCTATAAACCCTAACCAAACCAAAAAAAGGAACTACAATGGAGACTACAGCTAGACTTCGGACGCCTCCTCGAGCTGCTTCTTGGCGGGGATCTTCGCCCGGATGGCGGACAGAGCCTCCAAGGAAAGTCGGACTGGGGGTTCGGGGTTTAGAAGGGTTTAGGGTCTATAGAGCTTATAGGTTATAGGGTTCGGGGTTTAGAAGGGTTTAGGGTCTAGGGTTTATACGGTTTAGGGTTCGGGGTTTAGGGGCTTAGGCTCTATAGGGTTCGTGGTTTTCCAGCGGCTAGAGTTTAGGGTGCAGAGTCTTGAAGGGGGTAGGCCGGGTGCTTTCAAGTCTTGGATCTCCGGGTTTCAGGCGAGCTTTGGGGTAAGATTTAGGGTTTAGGGTATTCGGGTATTCGGGTATTAGGGTATTAGGTGATTTAGGGTTTAGGGTTTAGGGCCAGTTTAGGGTTTAGCAGCATATAGGGTCCGCAAGTTTCGCCTTTGATATGTTTTCTGGATCAGATCAGGGGGTGTGATGGTCGTAAACGAGAATGTGCACTTGAAAGCTGGCATCGATGGTGCTTCAAGCGTAGCATCCGCACCTGGAGTGTGCGGGGTGGGGCTGAGCACACGTGTGAGAGGCGACTCAAGCTCCAAGTTGGGAAACCAACCAGGATGAAAGCAAGAAGTGGGGAGTAAGATGTTGAACAAGTCAGAAGCTTCCGCTCCTACCACCTTTGCACCTGGAACAACGTTTATGGCAACCGAAGTCCGGACGCTCTCATGAATCCTGCTCCGGGCTGAGGGCCATCGATCGTCCTGGGGTCCGTGCATCACCGAAGGCGCAGGCTTTGTCAGCAAACGTGCTGTTCAGGTTCGTCACCCACTCCTCCACCTGGAGTTAAGCTGTAAGGTTGCTAAATCCACTGTTGTTGGCCGGGCCTTTGAAAACTAATCGAAACCTTACTTCGTTTGCGTCACGACGAATTCGTCGGTTTGCTTTTGGGGTTCAGAGATCCTAGGTAGCTTCCCGAAACTCGAAACCGTGGCCATGAGGATCCCTGGCTCGTAAACTCAGGCCGCCAAACACCAAGGCACCGAAAGACCAAACAAACAAGCGTGAACTCTATTGGGAGGAACTCCCAAAACCTTCAATCTCAAGACCCGTACGTTTAGTATAGGGCCTTCATGAGTACAATAGAACGTCAAGATATAGCTCTCATACTAGAAATGCATTTATATGTGCTACAAAGGACAATTCTACCGCCAATTCTATCGTGGTCTCTTGCTTATTAGGTCCACAAAACTTGCAAAGACTACACGAGACTTCGGCACGGCTCCACCTCGTCGGACGCCTCCCCAAGGGCCTGATTGAAGGCTGGTTTATGCGGACCTGGGGATGTAAATGCTGAGGGTTTTGGATTCCGGGTTTGGGGCTAAAGGTTTATGTTGCACAATGTTCTCAACTGCCGGCGTCTCCTCGGTAAGGCTGCTCATTTGGAAAGAGGTTACGACAGGATGCCCGGCGATATGACTGCTGTACTAAATTGACTGCCCTGCTGACGCTACGACGAGGACCAATACTATCGCGCTGTGCAATCATTTCGGTTGTTGCTTCTGTCTTCTTTCTTCTCAGTGCCTTACCGCATTACTTGGCTTATCCTATACTGTAGGTCCTAAACTCTGGAAGGCCTCCAAAATCTGGGTAGTTGGTTTCTCAGGACGTGAAGCTCTGATCTTTTCCTCTCACACCGGGTTTTGCAGCACTGCCCGCTATTACTGGCTTGTCGGCCTGTCTAATATAACATATTCCAGAATCAATCTAACTCATTATCCCGTGAACCCTAAACCCTTGTGTTTATGTTGGGGAACTTTTTTACTTTAGGGGATTCTCGGCGTGTGAAGTGTTGGGGGCCGGCTTGTTGCGCTGTCACGCAGGAAGATTAGAAGAAACAACGAGATGAACAATAACAAGAACAAGAAGCGCCGATGACATTATGAACCAGAGGGTGTCGATGCTTCTGCGGCACGTTAAAATATCTGATTCTTGGGCAACAGAGGCTCGCATGACCCGACCAGAAGCTTCCCGCGAAAAATATCGATGCATGGATGCCACTGCAAGACTGACTCTGCTTGTGATACTCGCAGCTGCCATCCATCAACCCGATTCTCGATCTTCTGGCGCTTAGTTTCCGCTATATATCTATATGTGAGTGGCACCATCACTTAGCATGGAAACCTGAAGAGATAGACTTGGATTGTGAAGACATTCGGGGCTATGCTACATGAAGCCACACAACCAATATAGACAGTTCTGTTCAAGCTTCTACATTGTATAATATAGGGGCCTTAATAATGGGAATAGGGTTATGGGCCCATTTACTATACTTATAATTAGGAGCCCCCAAAATAGCATTGGCAATTATCTAGGCCCCTACATTAGATTTCTGTGGTTTGGCTTCCGGTCCTCCAAGAAGAAAGAGGAGGCATCCATGGCCGTCAAGGCAAGCGTTGCCTGGGCAAACCGACCCCCTGATGCCTGGGTTTAGGGTTTAGGGTTTAGGGTTTAGGGTTTAGGGCAAACACCCTGGAGTAATATGCCCCAAGTCGGCAGCTCGATGCTTTAATTTAGCTAGGCTTTGGGGTTTGAGGCTTTGGGGGCGTCTGGTTTAGAGTTGCAGAGCTTTGATGACGATTTCTACGAGTTAGATGCAACCCAGGAATTAGAGCTGGAAGCTGCAAGTCGTGACAACAAGACTCGTCAAGTCATGATTGCAGTGGTATTTTGACAAATGTGCCGCGAATTACAATAGTTTCAGAAGGGGCTGTAAAGCTAACACCTCAGAGCTTAGCCGGCTTAGCCTCAGGATCCAGGCTCCTAAACTCCTATGTAAACCATCCTGATCAAAAGCATCCTAACTCGCACCAAGACACGCCTCCAAAGCCGAAGCTATGTAATGTAGGGCCTAAATAATTACCAATACTATTTTGCGAGTTCCTTATTACAGTTATAATAGAATATACCCCCGAACCCTATTCTAATTATTCAGCCCCTACGTTACCCTAAATCCTCAACATGAAGACCTTGGCACCCCTCAAACCATTCAAACCAAAACAGCCACGTGGCATAGACCTTTCCATCCCGGGCAACTTCCAGCGTGGCGGTCTCACCCTCGAGCTCCTGCAGCTGAACCTAGGGCAGCAATGATTCTGTTCCAGAAGTCTTATGATTATTGCAACACAATTAGTAAAGAAATTCAGGCGTATATGCACAGGTGCATGTAAATGTATACGTACATGTATGTGTGTGTATACATATATATATATATAATCAGAGGTATACATCTATTCATCTATTCGGGTGGTTAGTTATTTGCATTTGTACAGTTACATACAGTGTATGTATGCATGTATGTATGTATGTATGCATGCATGCATGCATGCATGCATGTATGTATGTATGTATGTATGTATGGTTGTATGTACGTTTTTATGAATGTATGAACGAACGAATATATGCATGTATGCATGTATGCATGTATGTAAGAATGTCTGTACGTATATATGTATGGCTCTATGCCTGCATGTATGTATGTATGTATGTATGCATGTATGCATGTATGCGTGTATGCATGTATGCATGTATGCATGTATGCATGTATGTATGTATGCATGTATGTATGTATGTTTATGCATACGTATATATTTATATACATACCATGGCACTCAGATATGTCTAAGAGTCCATGCTCTATACATACAGGGTACCTATACATACATATATAGATATAGATATATCCATTCGTATATGTATATACGACTGTGTCTGCTTGCGCGCTTAGAACCAATAATTCGCCAAGGGTGTTGGGGGATTATATACGACAGCGTATTCTACTATAGAGAACCCCCGAAAAATCGCATTGGTAGTTCTTTGAAGCCCCTGTGGTATCCTGTTACAAATTCGACAAAACAGCTTGGTGTCGAGTGTCTTGGGGGAGAGCAGGGACCCGTAGTGTCCATGGCGACAACGATGCTTCTGAGGGCGTTTGTGACAAGCATCGGATGACGATGTGACTATACCTCACAATTACGGCAAGACCCCGAGGTCATCAACTCCGAAACTGTTAACTCAGATTCACACGCTAAGGACCCTTCACCATCATCAAGGTCCCGAGAAATACCAAGACAGGCCAATGTAAGCTAGAATAACTAGCCAAAGTATTATTTAAAGGCTCCTTAGTATCCTTATGCTACAATATATACCTAAACCCTTAACTCTATTCCATGCATCCCCGTGTTAGACCCTGGGTCCCACGTGTCAAGGCTTAAGGTTGAGGGCTTAGCGCCTAGGGTAAGGGATGAAGATTAAAGGGTTTAGGGTTTAGGGTTTAGGGTTTAGGGTATATTAGGCTAAGGGTTTAGAGCTTATGGTTTAGCTTGTAGGGCTTTAGGTTGAGGGCTAGGGTCCAGGGTTTCAGCTCCTGATAGTAGTTGGATCATGGGCCCTCAGCACTTCGAGTTCAGCAATCGAATTGAGAATCTCCACGCCTGGAATAAGGGGTTCCATGGTTCTTTTGAGTTTCTTTAAGGTTATAGTTCGTACAAAACATTTCCTTGTAGTCATATGAGCTTGTTTATACTCTGTTATTCCCCAAAGCCTTATTAGTCTAGATGGTGCTGATGTGCCTCTACTCTACAAGAACCCCAAAAACCCTGTTTTCCAGCTCTTCAGGCCCCATAGTGTAAAACCCTAAACCTTACAACTTAAACAAGAAAAAAGGTGTGGACCCTGAATCTGAAATAACCCTTGAAACTTAAAAAAAGCCTAAACCCTACAAATTAAACAGCAAGAAAGGTCTGGAATCTGAAAGAACCCTCAAAAAAAAAGAAACCGGACTACTATCGCCCTGCAGAGGCCATGAAGCTGACGTGGAATCCTCCCCTTGCTGTTGGCTCCATGCCTCCCATTCCTAGGTGGGAGTTTCCAACAATAAGGGGTCCTTATAATAAGGATCCTACTATTTAGGGTTTAGGGTTTAGGGTTTAGGGTTTAGGCTGTAGGGTTTAGGGCTGAGGGTTTAGGGTTTAGGATTTAGGGGGCCGTCGTGTTCTGGGGGTTGGGATGTTTAGGAGCTTGGATTAAAGAGACCGTTGGGGATATAGACGCTGACAACAAGGTCCCGCTTAAGAGCGCCGCAAGTAGGTTAGGGCTTTAGGATTCAGGGTTTAGGATTTTAGGTTTCAGGGCTTACGGTTTAGGGTAGTAGTAGCAGCTTGGCAGGAAGCAGAGGGTTGAGCCTACTAGAACGTCACCCTTGTTATGCGAGAGCCTCTGCACTCTTGACTACGACGCATACCTGCAATCCATCGCGTTGAAACCTACCAAAATCTGAAAACAGTATTGGGTAGGATCTCTTCCGATCCCCTAAACCCCAAACCCCACAAACCACACCCTAAACCCTGAAATCCTAAAGCCTGAACCCCAAAGCCAAACCCCTTAAGAACACCTGCAGCTTGCAGAATCTCCAGTGAAGTCCCGGCTGCGCGTCGCAGCGTCGCCTGGGATCAAGGCCGGTGGTGTTGGCTCCAGGGTTGAGGGATATTATAGGCGCCTTAATAATTACCTTAGAAATTTTGGGGTTCCTTATTATAAGCGTAGTATAATGATGCTAATGATTAGGGCCCCCACATTTTGGGGCCTATGGTTGAGGGTAGGAGCCTGAAACCGAAACGGTGGCATGCGATTGGAGTTTGGGAGCGTGGGGTAGGGCGGGTAGGGGATTTAGGATGGGCTCTTCTTGTTCTTAGGCCCTCAGGTTGTTGCACGGCTTATCTGCAGACGCGATTTGAGCTGCAACCATTTTGAAGCCCAACTTGGAGGAGTGCCCATGTCCCAAAGTGCAGGTTCAAGCAGCGCAGTGGAGTGCTGCAGTTGTTGTGAATCACAGGTTGCCGGCATCATCATCTTCAGCATCCTCATCATCATGGTTCACAACCACCGGCATCAACAACTTGACCGTCGCTGCCATCCCGACCGCGCTTTAAGCCACCAAGAACAACCGAACCCTCAATCAGTAGAGTTCCACACGCTGCACATGATTGGCTGGCCCTTGTGCCACATGCTCAACCCCGGCCTCCGTCATCACAGCGCGACAGGCGCGGATGTCACTAGGTGATTTCTTCAGCGAGTTCCGGTCTTGGGTTTACCAGCTTTGAACGCTTCTGGGTTTGGGTTTCGGGTTTCGGGAACCCTGGAGCTAAAGTTCATCACCCTCAAGCTTCGGGCTTTCGGATCTCTAAGTATCTGATCCGGGGCGTTGGGGTGTGCGGTGTGATTGGGGTCGTCGGTTTCGGGCCGATAGGAACTTAGGGGTTTATATGGTTTAGATGCTCAGGGATGTATAGGGGGTTCCCTAAACCCTAAACCCTAAACCCTAAACCCTAAACCCTAAACCCTAAACCCGGTGGTTTTGGAGTCTTCTGCTTTTGGGCGACAGAAGACTTTGGGTTCTGGGCTCCAGGCCCTGAGCCAAAGATCGGCAGCGAAGTCTCAACCACAGGGCTCGGAAGTGCGCACGCCTCTAGTCATCTGCTACCGTTGACCTAGGTTTAGGGTGGGTTTAGGGTTTAGGGCTTAGGGACTGCTGATGCACGAAACGTCAAAGTCTATCTTGCCCGTCAGTGATGTAAGCTCAAGGGCCGTCAACGGTTCTTGGTTAGCTGGTGGGGGACATAGTAAGATCCTGTAATCCTAAGCTGACAACTGTGCTCTTGATGTTCAGGTTTAGAGTTTAGGGTTTGAAGTAGTGAGATCAAGCGACCGATCGACCCTAAAGGCAATGGGCACTAACTAACTAGAACACCCCAACCCCTGAATCCCGCAGCGCTGCAACCTCCATCTGCATCCCCCCGATAGTCTTAAAACACCGCAGCCCTCTACCTTCAACTCGAACCCCAAATCCTGAAAACTCACGCCCAAACTCCCTACACCCTACAACCCCAAAGACCCCAGGCCCCAAAGCCTTAACCCGAAAAGCCTAAACCCCAAACCCCAAATCCTAAAGCGGATGGCTGCTCGTTTCACGTAGAGCCCCAAGGAGTATTGTGTATTAGGCTTAAGATTTCGGTTTGAGGTTTTTGAGGTTCACCACATGGATTTCCTTAAACACCGGGTTTTAAAGATGCAATCAAGGTGTTTGGTAGAATCCATAATTCAGGGCTTTTGACTTTTCTTCGCAGGACTGGTTCTGGGCATAGAGTTTAATGCATACCTTGCCTCAACCTCCCAGAATGCCTAACATTATTGTAGGATCCATATAGATGATCCATTGGGCTTCTTTGCTAAAAACCTGATCGTACGTGACCGCAAGAATAGAATTCTGGGTATATAGGGTCTAAAGGAAACAGACGTTTGTTTCAGTTCACCTTGGTCCGAACAGCGACGGCGCTCGGACTGCTACTGAAGCTCGGTGGCTGAACCTAGGCTTCGACACCTGAGTACCGGGTCTTGGGTTTAGGGCTTTGAGCCTGATCCCTGGGCTACTTTTCAGTGGGAGATCCTCACGCCGAGGGTTCAACAGCAAGACTGCATTGCAGATTTTGCGTATGAACCCTTCGAACTCAGACGGCTCCCAGAAGATCGCATGTCTGAGGGGAGCAAGATTGGAGCCGAAGTAATCACACCTATAGTCTCCATTGTAGTTCCTTTTTTTGGTTTAACCAATTATATATTAAGGATTTTATAAGGTATCCCCAAAAAGGAACTACAATGGAGACTACAGGCAGTATCCTGAACATCTCAGGCGGCCAGAAGCCTTTCGCGGGCTTCAGGGTCCAAGGCTCTCAAACACCCTAAACCCTAAACCCTAAACCTCAAACAGAAACCCTAAACCCTAAACAACCCTAAACCCTAAAGCCCAAAACCCTAAACCCTAAACCCCTAAAGCCCGAAACCCTACAACATTTACCCGGAGAAGGAACCCTTCACTTGAAATACACCCGTCGCCTCGAATGCCAAAGTCTTGCTTCAAGGAATGCTTGGGGTTTCGGGCCGAGGTCTCTTTTTGGAAAACCCGACCCCTAGACCCTAAACCTTATCTGGTTCCCTGTTGGGGCTATAGTAAAAATCATCATGGTTTCTCCTTACCGGGTTTTACTACAACAAAACTGTAAAATTGTAGCCAACAATGGACCCAGTCATTGGAACAGAACAGACGCCACTCGTTGAGTCCCACCCTAAACCCCTAAACCCTAAACCCTAAACCCTAAACCCTAAACCCTAAACCCTAAACCCTAAACCCTAAGCCCCCTTTGCTGGGGCACCGCCCACTCCGTCCTGTCGGATGCGGGCTATGCCCTTCAGGGCCAGGCCCCAAGACCTGAAGCCCTGATGTAGGGTTTAGGGTTTAGGGTTTAGGGTGTAGGGTTTAGGGTTTAGGGTTTTTTTTTTTTAAGGAAGGGTTTAGGGTTTAGGGTTTAGGGTTTAGGGTTTAGGGTTAATAATTAGAATCAGGTTTTGGGGCCCTTTGTAATATAAATATAATAAGGAACCTCCAAAACAGTATAGTAGATAATTATTGAGGCCCCCTATATTAAGCCCCAAAGATATCCGGAAGCAGAGCATCTTGCAGCGGCCCAGAGGCCGAGACCAGGGGATACAAATCAAGCATATTCTCAATCCGACATACATAGCAGCTGCTGGGAATGAAGAACTGCAACTTATACAAGGCCGCTTACTACCAATTACCGCTACATGGAGTAGCCCAGATCGCCTGAAAGCCGCAAGCAGCTGCCTTGCGACGGAAAACTGAAACTGATGAGGCCGAGAGAGCTAAGAGCTCGATCCTAAACTGGGCTCTTGTTGTGAGGACTTTGTCTGAAGTTACCATAAGAAGGAACCATCTTATCGACGATAGATGCCTGAAAGGGCCACTTCAAGCCAGTACCATAACCAGGAAACGAGCCGAAGCGTTTATTTAAGGCTGAGGCTACTTGTTGTATCTCGAAGTGGTGGCCCTATCTCGTTTCATCATACTAAGTACTGGCAGAAAGACTGGATCTCGTTCAAGTATCGAGAGTAGCAGCTGATGAGCCTGATCTCGTTTTGTGCGGTGCCCCTATCTCGTTCC
The DNA here is from genome assembly GCA_905221635.1 of Symbiodinium sp. CCMP2456. Classification (NCBI taxonomy): domain Eukaryota; class Dinophyceae; order Suessiales; family Symbiodiniaceae; genus Symbiodinium; species Symbiodinium sp. CCMP2456. Next base: position 33,727 of record CAJNDV010004725.1, on the reverse strand, counting down.
CCTCTTAGAGCGAGTTCGGGCCAAAAAATAGTGCAAGGAGCTATCTCGTATTGACACAAAAAAGAGACGTATATAGATGCCTAGTATGGTAAAGTTCCTCAACAAGAAGCCCCGGCAAATCTTTGTCTTCACGCAGCAAGGCGTGCAAGCACTCGTCTGCGCTGCGCTTCTGGTCCGTCCAAACCCAGAACCTTCAACCCCAGATTTTGAGGGCTTACAAGGGTTTAGGGTTTAGGGCTTACAAGGCTTTGGGTTTAGAGCTTAGGGCTTATAGGGCCTTGGGTTGAGGGTTTAGGGCTTATAAGGCTTTGGGTTTAGGGTTTAGGGCTTACAAGGCCTTGAGTTTACCGAAGCCTTGAGAAGAGGACTCCAGTCCACAAACCCGTCGCGAAGTGCTGCCGTGATAGTTTAGGGTTTAGGGTTTAGGGTTTAGGGTTTAGGGGACCCCAGTGCACATGGTACCTCGGACTCGGCATCGAATGTGGCACATGATATAACCCTTGGAGTCCAAAGCTCAAACAGGCTTTGAAGACTTGAAGCACAGCAGGGGCTAAACGTCTCACGCCAGCAGTCGATCTGGGCAGCACTACTAACACGCGACTTTCTGATGCATCATCCTGCTCTACACGGCGGGTAGATGCACCAGGTATAGTCAGAAGAGCACTCGCCCAGCCGAGGCTGTACCACCTCTGCCTGCACAACCAGAGTGCAGAGGCAGGCCACGCTTCCGGAAACACTTCCATGAGCTCAATCGGTATTCATCTTCCTGCTGGGGAGAACACTGTAACACTAATATAGGGGCCTTTGCCTATACTACTTTGGTACCCCCTTTTGTAATTATAATATAATATACCCCCAAACCCCAGTACTGATTTTCGCTCTTGTCATTAAACCCTAGACTCTAGACCCTGAACCCTAGTAAACTTTTCGGGACAACGGCGGGTTTCTCGAAAGCGTCTGGGTACTCGACAACCACGGGCTCTCTTGAACATAGGGATGTCTAGCGCATGAAGCAAGAGCCCCTCTGAGCGATACTGTGTTATCGTGTTTTCTACCGTAGTTTACCACAGTATACCGTACTAGACTATGTATAATATCAACTAAATAAATAAATAAATATATATATATATATATATATATATGCATGAGCCCATTTTACACATCATGATCTCTGATCCCTGTTGGATTTCATGCCCACGGAGCCCCATTGTACAATTGGCTCCCCTACGGTGGTTTCCACATACGATTATATGACATACTGTGTAGTATGTCCTGGCATCCGAATTACCGCATGCATCGCGTGTTTCTCTCGCTCTCCGTTTGTGTGCATGCCTGGTTGGCTTTAGTGCACTTGGTTGCTTACGACTGCCATGGCTTCAGAAGCGTACAGACCTCTTGCTTCAGGAAGCACGTTTACCACTACACACACACCGGTAAACACGAGTGTGGATGTGTGTGTGTGTGTCTCCATGCGGGTGCGTGTTTGTGTGCGTGCGTCCGTGTGTGTCATCAAATGCATGATCACAACAAATGTGTACGTAAACAACGAAGTAATAAAACAAATGAATATATACATATATCATTGCAGATACACATGAGCAAAACTATACTGCTGAGACTGCTGAGTTACTGCTGTGTGTCACTCTGCTGTCTTCCTACTAAATCAGGCAGCAAGTAAGAGTGGGTGAGTGCGTGAGTGAGCGAGTAACCAGCTAAGTAGGAAGTAGGCAAATAGAGCGAGCACGTAAGTAAGTCTTTAAGTATGCAAATTAGCAAGTAAGCAGGCTAATCAAGCGAGCAAGCCAGCAAGCAAATAAGTAAGCAAGTACGCAAGCAAGCAATGTTAGAAGTACGTAAGTAGGCAAGCAAGTAAGTAACATAAGTAAGCAAGTATTACAGCAAGCATGTATGTACGTTCCACAAGTAAGCCATTTTGTATGTATGTATGTATGTGTACGTATGTGTGTGTGTATATGCGTATGTGTATGTGTGCGCATGCATGTATGCATGTGCGCATGAATGTATGCATGGATGGATGGATGGACGGATGGATGGATGGATGGATGGATGGATGGATGCATGGATGCATGTGATGTATGCAGCGTAGGTAGGCAGGCAGGTAGGTAGGTGGGCAGG
>CAJNDV010004725.1:2166-23696 GCA_905221635.1 Symbiodinium sp. CCMP2456 | reverse complement strand
CCTCGCGGGGACGTGCTGAACGCTGCTCTTGCCGGCTGACTGTGCTGGAGTCCGCCAGGACAGGTAGCGTGTAGCGTGTATAGGGTGCACTGGGACTTTTTGCACTTTTGCGGTCGTAAAAAGGCGCGTGAAAAAAAAGAAAAAGTCCCCTTCAGCTCGGCCCCACTGCCATCGCAGCGGCCTTGCGGGATGCGAAGCGCGGCGGGGCGGCGGGGTTGACTGGTATGCGAGCTGAGCATTTGAAAATCCTGCTCCATGACCAGCCCGCCCTGGAGCTCCTCGCTTACGCCGCTACCCGGCTGGCAAACGCACAGGTGCCAGCAAACGTCGTCCCAGGACTGGCTTTAGCTCGCCCCACTGCCTTCAGCAAGCCAGATGGTGGCGTGTGTGGCATAGCGGCATAGCGACAGGCGACGTGTTCCGCCGCCTCGTGTCGCGTGCTTTGGCGAAGGGTTGGGCAGCAACTTTCGACAGAGCCACACGCCCTTACCAATTTGCGTTGCAAACGCGAGCGGGCACGGATGCACTGGCGGCCCATGTCCGTGTGGCCTTGGACCAGGACCCAAACCAGGTGCTAGTGTCACTGGATGGGCGCAGCGCTTACGACAGCATCTCACGCGCCTCGTTTCTGACTGCGCTAAAGTCCGCCGCGCCCGAGCTCCTTCCTTTCGTGAGGCTTTTCTACGGCCGTCCTTCCACATACTGCTGGTGGGACGACTCGGGGCACTGCCGCGATATCGCTCAAGGAGAAGGGTGCGAACAGGGCGACCCGCTGGCTCCGGCGCTTTTCGCACTCGGCCAGCATGCCGCTTTGTGCCAGGCCTCGTCTGCACTCCACTCTTCCGAGCGAAGGCAGTGCAGGAAGGATGCGGCATCGCTTCCAATGAGGGCAAGACTCGGGTGTACAGTCATACCGGCGGAGCGCCAATCGGCCACCCAGATTTCATCGCATCATGGGCGGAAAACCGGATGCACATTGAACGCGAGTTTTTGAACCAGTTGCCTCGCCTCCCTGACTTACAATGTGCGTGGCTCCTCCTCGCTATGTGTGCCTCGCCGCGGGCCAACCACGCGCTCCGCACGGTGCCGCCGCTGGACATAGCCGGCTACGCGCAAGGCTACGCGCAAGCCCATGACGACGCCATATGGGAGACCTTGCAGGCCTGCCTCGGCGGAGTCGCGCCTGGCGAGGCGGACGGCGCACGGAAACTGGCGACTCTCCCAGCCCTCGGTCTAGTCGGCGCGGTCCGTACCGCGCCCGCAGCGTACTGGGCGGCATGGGCTGATGCAATCCCTGTGCTTGGCGAGCACGCCCCGGCTGTGGCCGAGGCATGCGTCCGCCAACTGGAGGGAAGGGACACAGACACGGCCTGCCTCCGTAGTGCAGCGGGGGCACGCAGCCTCCTCCAAGCAGAAGGCTGGCAGGAGTGCCCGTCTTGGCGAGCAATCGCGGACGGTGCCCGCCCACCAGCGGTGACTGACAGGGGCCTTGGTGACTGGCCGCACGGCTGGCAGCACAGTGCGTCGCGAACTCGCAACCTACACTTCCGCGAGCGCACGTTGCTACCAAGCCTGCCGCCCAGCGCCTGCGCGCTCCTGCGCTCTCAAGCTGGGCCGCACGCGGGTGCCTGGTTGACCGCCATCCCGGCCGAGCCAGCCACCACACTGCCCCCGCAAGCGATGCAGCTTGCGTTGCGCCGCCGTCTGCGCCTCCCGCTCCCCCTCCGTCTAAATCGGTGCGGCCCCTCTCCCGGATGCGGCGGGCTCGTCGACGTCTTCGGCGACCATGCCTTGGCCTGTCCTCGCAGTGGGCTCTTGGCTCGGCGAGCAAAGATCGTCGAGCGGGCTTGGGTGAGAGTCGCGCGCGAAGCCGTATAGGGGCGGATGGTCAGGTAGTCCCGCAGCAATGGCTCTCCCACACCACTGCTCCTGGTGTTGCGCCAGACGACAGACGCCGTCTTGATTTAGTGATCTACGGCGCATCGCCGATGGGAGGAGCCTTGTGCTGCGACGCGACCCTTGTGTCCCAGAGACTCCAATACCCCTTAATTAAGGAATATATACCTTAAATCCTATTAGGGATCCTACTATAATTTAAGGTATATTCCTTAATTAAGGGGTATTGGAGTCTCTGGGGTCGCCACTGAACCGGCACCGCGGTGCACGACGGCGCCATGCTGCGGGTCGCCGAGCGGCGCAAGCGAGCCGCCTACCCCGAGCTCAGCTCCGGAGGCCCGCAACGGCTGCTCGTGCTCGGCTCCGAGATAGGCGGGCGCTGGAACGAAGCGGCGCAGCGGCTCGTTCGAAACCTGGTGCGCATCCGAGCTTAGTGGGCACCGCCGGCACGAGGAGCAGCCACTTCCGCCTGGACGAGGCGGTGGTGGGCGGCTCTGGCCGTAGCGGTGCAGCAGGCCGTGAGCAGCACTGCGCTCGGAAGCCCGTGGCCCGCGCCGCCACACGCGAGCCAACAACCGCGCCCGGAGCTGGCCGGTGTGCTCGACCTCGCCGCTGCGGGGCCGAGCCGACTGCCGCTGCGCTAGCCGCTAGCCAAAGTCTCAGACCATGAACGGCCTGCCGCCGCCGCCGCTGTAGCCGTAGTAATGCGAACTAACATGTACACCGCTTCGTTCTGCGGAAAAAGGTGCGTGAAAAAAGCTGTATTGTATTTGTCAGATCTTTCCCATTCTTTACTGCCAGGCTTCTTCGGATTGCTGGATTTCAAGCTGATTTTCGTATCAGGTGTTTTCAAAGACGAGATCTGGTCTTGAGACAACGGCATGACGATTCCTCGAGAGCACTATTTACACTGTTGAGAAAAATGCAAATCAAGCGCGCTTGTCGCTGGCACAGGCACCGCAATGCTGGCAGCCTGGCAGAAACTCCCCAAGCTCGCATTCTTCCTTCTCGGGCCGCGCCCGCAGCAGCGCGTTCTAGCATGACGAGCAGCTGCGAGGGGCTGTGCGGTTTCGGCCGAGGACTGCAGTGCGCGGACCAATCGAGCGGCTGCTGCAGCGGCGCGCGTTGTTGAATGGTCGGCAAGCAGTCTGCCCAGGATGACCAGTAAGGGGCGGGGGCAGTGTCCACTGCAGAGCGCACCCCCAAGCCACCAAACGGCAAAGGGAGCTGAGCGAGGCGCTGTGAGTGCTGAGGCAGTGGCTGCGGGAGCATGTCCTGCGACAGTAGGGCCGCTAGGATCCGCAAGGCACCCACACACCGCAGCGTCGTGTTCGCGCGCAAAGGCATCCGTCGTGCCAGGCGGGAGCATTCGGAGCAAGTAGTTTGCCCGCGGGGAAGCGCAGAAAAGCAGGAGGAGCCACGCGCACGGCAGGTCCCCAACGGCGGGCAGGCGAGTGAGCAGTTGGTCTTGGGTCTCGCGTTTACGGCGCAGCTCCAGTTGCACGAAAGCCTCGCTTCCGAGCGGCGCGCCCAGCACTAGTAGCCCCTCCCTGCTGGTCCGCCGGTAAGGACCAGGCGCCCGTCACCGACTGGTTGAATACGGGCGAGGCCGGCGGGCTCCTCACCGGCGGCATTCCATACGCGGGTTTTGCCTTGGTTCAAGCGTATGCGCGCATGGCGCCACAGCGCGTCCTCCAGGGCGCCGTGCAGCGCATCGGTGCACTCGGGCGCTGACACGGCATAAGTGTCGTCCAAGAATGCGAAAATTGGCCTCGCCTTCTTGTAGCCCAGCCGCTGCTTGGCTTAAAGCGGCACGCTGCGCCAGGGAGAAGAGTGCCGGCATCAGCGGATCCCCTGGCTCGCCCCCATCGCCTTGCGTTATCTCGTTCTCGGTGCCGGTCTCGTCGAGCCAGGAGTAGACGCTGGCGCTGCCATAAAACTGGCGGCAAAAAGCAGGAGCGGGGCGAGCTTCTAGCATGGCCTGGCGCGACACATGGTCGTAGGCACCCACAGCGTCGACGGACAGTACTGTAGCGCGGGCGTCCAGGGCCGTGGCTGAGTGGAGGAGCTTATAAAGACCTTCCGTGCCCGCCCGTGTGCTGAGCCCATACTGGTACGGGAGGCATGCTTCCTGGAAGGCGGCGGCAAAGTGTTGCGCCAGCGCGCGGGCGACGAGGCGCCTGAAGACGTCGCCCACAACCAAGGCCCGCACGCGGCCATTAGGCTTACGTAGCGCCACCATGCGCCCTAGCCGCACGGCGGCGAGGACTTGCTCCGGCACGTTTGCGTTAGCCCTCGCAGCTCGGTGGAGCAGCGCTCCGTCTGCCGGCTCATCAAGGAGCGGATGGCCCCAGAAGGGCCAGCAGCCGACCCGCAGCGTGCTTTTTGCAGGCACCCAAGCAAGACGCACTCTTGCGACGCCACGCTCGTGTCTCCCTTGACACGAACAGGACACCCGCAACCGTGCGCAGCAGTGGTCGACGGCGCCGCATTGAGAGTGGCCGAGCGCCGGAAGCTAGCAACCTACCCGGAGTTGTCCCGCGGTGGGCCACAAAAGCTCGTCCTGTTGGGTTCGGAGGTGGGCGGGCGCTGGAAAGACTAGGCGCGCACTTTCGTGAGGGACCTATAGTCCGGCTGAAAGCTCACCGCGCACGCGCTGCCCTTGGTTGCACCCACTGCAGCCAGAAACCTGCGACGGCCCACTGCTGCCCTGATGCGGGACTGGTGCGTAGCTCGTAGTCCGTTAGTAGCGTAGTCAGCTGCGACCGCGGCTGGAACACCTTTCGTTGGGCAGCTCGAAAAGTCCGTGCCCCCAAAAAAGATTCTTCCGCGTTTTTGTTTTTTTCAGCGATTTTCGTGTTTTTGGCGTTTTCGTGTGCTTCGCGTCCACCTTTGCGCCTCCGCTTAGCTAAGATCACAAAGCGTTTCCAAGCCTCTCCGGAACCATAATAATAATAAACGATTGCGACTGTATTGTCGGACTTTGTCAGACTGTGATGACCGGCCACGTTTATCGACTTTCCAAGCGCGCAATCGATTCCTCGATCTGGACGTAGGCCGTCATCTCAGCCGTCAGGTCCGAGCCAGGGTAGCATGAACTCGGTTCGACATGGACCGTTCCATGCCATCGGAAGTTGGAAGGTTGCTCAACGCGGGCTGGGCCGGTTAATCAAGATTCGGCCCCTGTGTGATGTATGTCGGGCGGAACAGCCTTTTGTTTTTTTCGCTGTTTTTTTTTTGTTGTTGTTGTTGTGCTCCGCAGACGAAGCCCCGGTAAGTGAGCAAGTCAGTGATCGCTTTTGCACGGCAGAAGCCAATAAACAGCTTTGCAGGAACACAAAAACACATCGCGCAAGAGCTGAAAATAATAACCACGCCGCAACAGCCCAAACAGCATTCATTCCCCATCATTCCCCCGCAGCAACAGCGACAAAACAAGACACCCCCCGTCTCTGCGCAACCACAGCAAACAAAACAACAGGCACGATGCAGGCAGTCAGTTGCTTGAGCTTCGCAGGCATTCCTATCAAAAGAGCGACGCATTGCGCCCAGAGAAGCTTAAGTGGCACACAATCATGGCTTGCGCTCAACTTAACTATAGCTATTGCTGAGAAATTGGAACGCCTGCTTGCGACATGGCCTTGGCCGATGGGGCGTATCAGATGCAGCCGTTGTACAAGCTGGCCATGCGGACGCTTGCGGGCCATGCCCCTGGCCTTGCCGGCCTTATGGCGTTCCAATACATCGCTTTCAATCGATCTCTGAGCGAGGTCTCCCTCCAGGACGGCTCTGTGATGTCGTGGTGTTCGGCGTTTGCCATCGCGGCTTTGTCTTGCAGCGCCGTGTTCGCGAGCGCTTCATTTGTGCTTGCAGACTACCTGAGGCGGATTGCCATTGACAAAGCCATGTTTCAAGGCTTCGGGCTCCAACTCCCTGCCAAGAGCATTAGGCACAGCAACATCGGAGTTTGTACACTTGTTGTGGCCTTCGTTAACTTGGCATTGTTGCTCGTGGAGCTGTGGCAAAGTGTGCTGTTCAAAGGAATGCCCTTGAACGATGTGCCTTTGGAAGGTATTCAGCGCGTATTGCCGCTGGTACTATACCTGGTGAACCTGGCTGGACTTGTGCGGTCGCCGAAGGTTCGATGGCATGAATGTCAATGGCTCATGCAAAACCCCCGACCACTTCCAACTTTCCTGCTGATAGAAGGCTTTGCCCATGAGCAGGTTCAATCGTGTCAGAGGAATCACGGATGGATATTCCAGACGAGCCGGGCTGTCCGTCAACCTCCAGCAATTGCTGAAGGCATCGAGCTCACGTCTCGCAGCAGAAGCGTTGACGTAGTTAGCCCAGAATTGGAACCTGACGTGTCTGACGAGACCTTAGCGGACTTGCCTTCGCTGGTACGAAAAGTCCCTGCCCTCATGTCTCACCGTCGTGGCGCGGTTCTCATACACCTGCTCTTGGTTTTTGTTCTCCTAGCTTCTCTGGTGTATCTCCCAGCTGCAATGCTCCAGATTTACAAGGCTTCTTTCACGCCACAGATCAAGAACTTCGAAGTCCATGGAGGCAACTTCCGCGAGGAGGAGCAGGGCAAGGTGACCTTCTGGATCGTGCCGGACGAGGGTCAAGACCAGGTAGTGGCAAGCTGGACAGATAGCTTCGTCAGCCGGTGTTTAGGCGTTGTTCTGTGCTCTCTTTGTACAGCATGGCACTGGCACTCCAGTGTTTGAACCACATCGAGTGACTAACGTATATCGAGCCTATTCGACACATGTTTTGTGCTTGCCGAACGTGCCTGTACACCCCGTCACCAGGACGAGAGCCTGTGCGAAAACAGTTAAGCATGATAATCATGATAAGCATCTGCTGCTATTCACCTTATTTCATTTTCTACCCATCCCACCCCAATCTTACCATTAGGTTAATCGTTCAGCATCATTCCAGTGCGGCTACCTGACCTGCGCCTCCATCCGTACCCATCGCCACAACGAGAGTGAGACATTTCCCGAGTAAGAAGTGTTGAGAGTGCTGGCATAACCCTTTCGGAATCTTCCGTTCTCAAGGGACTTCAAATCTGTGTGTGCGTGTGTAGTGTTAGCAGCCACAGCCCCATCCTGTTTTTGCAGAAGGTTTGTTCAACTGTTCACAGCGGTCCCAGTGCACCTGCCCATTCGTTCTTCATGCACCGGCCACCAGGTGGTGTTGCACTTGACTGCGGACACATCGACGGCCAGCTCCTTCTATCTCTGCCCGGGCGACAGCTGTTCGGAGCCTCTGCGCAGGAAGGCGAACATGCGGCTCAACTCCCAGCAGCTCACCATGCAGCTGACACGAGAGCACTTCGGTATGCGGAGCTCGTTTAAGCTCTGTGGATTCTTTACTCGCATCGTCTATGTGGCCATTGCAGATCTCCCGAAGGTTCAAATCACCGTTGGGACTATGAGCAAGACTGCTGTTGTGAGTGGCCAGCCTTCTATGTTTCGGGGCAAGTTCCGGAGTGACAGCATCCAAGGCGACACCGTGAGCTTCGATTTAACGGCCGACCGGCGCTTCTTTGACTTCGATCTCCGGACCTCGATACTCACAACGACGTCCAACCCCACACGCCGAGATCTGTGCAGAGTCGCTTCTGGACAAGTTGCCTGCAAGGTCGCAGATTTTCAGCAGTGGTGTGGGAAGGCCTGTGATCTCTCGGTGGAGTTGTCCATGAAGTTTAGCACGGAGGTAGAGAAAACCTTGAGGCTGATGGTGGAGGTTCGCAGCACAGAGCTGTTTCACCTCCAGGAGGTCTCGGACCTTCAGCGGAGGATGGATGCCAGCGAGATGCCAGAAGAGGTATTGAGTCTTCGACGAGCAAGAAACTCCTTGCTCAAGGAGACTTACGACGTTTACAGGGGTCAGCAGAAGAGAAACGATGTGCAGCAGACGACCATCCTCTTGACTGGACTCACTGGGGCAGGCAAGTCGGCGGCGTGTCGCTTCTTGACGATGAACGAGTCTTGCAGGTATTCAAACAGCTGGAATTCTCACACGAAGAATGTTTCGGAGATCAGGGGCCATGCATTCGGCGATAAGATCCAGCCTCGCCTGCGCATCTTCGATATTCCCGGTTTTGGTGACACAGAGGGCGCAGTCGTGGACGAGAGACAGTTCAGCCAGACCATCAGTCACTTGAGTGATGTAGAAGGGCTAGATGCCATCTTCTGGGTTGTCAACGGAGCCATTCGCCGCAAGCTGGGCCCGCGCCGGGACATGTGGCGACGGTACAGGAAAGCATTCGGCTCTTTTCGAGAAGCTGTACGTCATCGTCAATTTCGTGCCGTGGATGCCATACACCAGTCAAAAGGAGCTAATGAGCAATTGGATCGAGGAGTTCAAGGCATTTCTGCTTTCAGAGGAGCAAGAATTCATGCAAGATGCCTGGGAGTTGGTGGAAGACCGAGCAAGGGGACTTGTCAGCAAGAGCCTCAAAGTTCGCATCGTGGACATGAACCCGATGTATTTGCAGGGGAATCTTCCTGTACCGCTGTCTGCACCGATGGTCAGCAGCCTGCCCCCTTTTTCCATGCCAATGAACTTGGTGGAGTTGCTGCAGGCAGTTGCGGATATCGGTAAATCTTCTGGGAAAAAGCTTGTAGTGAATGCTGCATGCCCGCTCCGTGGCTATGGCGAAGTGGACGACGACCGTACGAGCTACACCACCCAAGCCACAAGGGATGGCCCTTTGATGACGGTGAAGCTGCAGGGTGAATTCCTGGGCAAGGGTGACAGTCTGCTGGCGCAGTCCGCCAGCTTTGGGTGTGGCCAGGCGCCGGCTCAGTTTCTGGTTCTTTTGAGTTACCGCGAGGCTGCCAGCGAGACAGCGATCTTCCAGGCCCTGCTCCCTTACCGGGTCTCTGAGTGGCGGGGGGTGAGGCTGTGCTTTCGCGAGGCGCCGCCTGAGCCGGACAGCCAAGAGGATGTGTCGCGACACTGCCACGAAGCCGGAATGCTGCAGATTTCGGAGCATGCCTGGGCTCATAGCGAAAGCTACGAAATCGTTCAGACTCTGCATGAAGCCCAAGGAAGCATCAATGCAGTTGTGTTTGCTGGCCATCACGATTTCCTGGCAGCTGCAGGCGACGATGACGTGTTGCGGGTGTACAGGCCTGATTACTCACATGGCGCAAAGTATATGCTGAAAGCGAGTCAGGAACGGGATAGCGGTATCACTTCATTGGCATGGTCGCCTCGTGCGATTTATCTGGCGGCCAGCACTGTTGATGGAAAGATTGTGGTGTATCACCTCATCCATCATTCCCTCGAATTTCGATTCTCCATTAATGGGACAGACGTAGCATGGTGTGATGAATTCCTGGCTGCCGCGGGCCCCGGTGGGCATGTGGAGTTGTTCAGAGGAGGGTCCAATCCTGTGCTTGTCCAACGCATGGGAGGTGGTGAGGCGCAGGTCACTGCTGTTTTATGCGCAAACGGGAGGATCGTTGCAGCGAGCACCGACTCTCACGTGCGTCTGTACGCGCACGGTGGTCTGACGCCTATCTTTGACCGGAAAGTCCCGGGCGTCGAAGCTGTGGCTTTGTGGGCGAGAAGATACCTGGCGCTTGGGAGTGCTGATGGGAGTGTATCGTTGATCGATTTCGCATTGCAGGCTCAGACGTACGAAACGACCCGGAACGATGCCCATGAAGCTGTACTGACACTTGCGTTGTCTGGTGAAAGGCTTGCCGCAGGCAGCGCGAACGGAAAAGTTTATGTGTATAAAACTGAGCACCTGCTACTGGTCTCGGTGCTGAGTCATTCCGTGGAACCCATCAGAGCATTGGCGTGGTCGTCTGGTAAAACTCTGGCTGCTGGAGGCAACGACTCGAAAGTGCGGCTGTATGAGCTAGCAAAGACTGCCAGGGTGGGTTTCAGTTCAGACCTTCAAGCTGTCTCCCCTTTAGGCATAAGTCGACAAAGATCTTCGCAGCCTGCGTTGCCTGGAAGCCCGGAGCCATCAAAGCTTCTATGCTCTACTACATTCCAGGTAGACGTGGCTGAGCTGAGCACAGCCGATTCCAAGCTTGCCCCCGGGCCGGTCAATGCCGGGGGGAAGTAGGGACGGAAGTATGCAAGTAGACGAAACTGATCCCACCACCGAACCCCGAAGCGATGGAACAGCGTGACATGTTTCGTACCTAGAGGCCTCGGTGTGGGGGGCTTAAGAAATCCCATGCCCGGCGAATCAACCCTCTGCAATGCAACATTGATGGGGTCAGAAGGGGGGTTTCTAGGGTTTTGGAGCTTGGATGGCTCAGATCTTCGGATTGCCTTGCAGAATTCAGGCTTGACAGTCTGCATGGCGTTTAGAGGCCTGGAGTTTGGATTTGAGAGACATGAGCTGGAGTCCACAACTGGGACGGACAGATTTCACAAGGACAAGGCGCATCTTGCAGCACATGGTTGTTGTTTATCGATCCCACGGTTCGTGTGTAGCAGGTTGAAGGATGGGACAGATGTGGTGACCTTTCGACGGCAAGCCCGAGGTCTCAACAGTCTCAAGACATTGAGTCGTGCATCGCTAGGCCCAGGCTTACGAAGACCCTGTGGCGACAGCTTGTGCCAGTGCACAAGAGCCGGATGCACCAGAGCGGTGGTCGAGTTTTTCAGGGGCTTAGGGTGCACGGCTTCGTGTTGGGCTTTGAGGTTCATCTGAGGGTTCCAGTTATGAAGCAGACACGCCAAAGAACCAGGTACTGCAGTTTCCTGCTTTTCCAGCTGCATCCATGGGCCAACCATGATAGCATCCACCCTGACCTCATCCGTTCCCCAGAGCATCCATGGACCGAGTATGACAACGTGCACACGGACCTCGTCCCTTCCCCAGAGCCGTCATGGGCCAATCATGATGTTCCATGGAAGAAGTGCTAGACGAGAGGCTGTGCTGCGATCTGCGGGCATAACTGCACCTGTTGGAAGAGTGTGTAGCAGTGTAGCATTTAATCACTGGCAAGTGTGCACTAATGAAAGAGATACACATTCAACGAAGCTGGGCACACGGACTGGGCGCAGGTTGAAGCTCGTATGTGCAAGGGGGCTGCAAATATCCAGTTTTTACAGCTGCATGGAACCCTTTGTAGTAAAGAGCCCCCCATATCACAGTCTCACACGCAGCGAACGCGCAATGGCCAGCATGGCACAAAGTTCCTTGCGCGATCCTGCTTTCAATCGCTACGGAGAGGTGCTCCGTTTGGGCCAGGCCGGGACGACGGAACGAACACCTTTTTTGCCGAAACGTGTGTTTGCCCGTAGCTATCTTTATATCTACAACTTTTTATTTTGTGCACTTGTGTATGTACGTGGGCAGATGTGTGCGTAGGATGGTAGGTATGCAGGCAGGCAGGTATCGGTATCTGCACTTTGTACACATCTATGGTATGCTACGCATCCATCCAGAAACAGAAAGGTGTGAGAGGGCCCTACCAGGCCCTGGCCCTAGCCGTTTAGCTGAGGGATATGGGAGTTTCTGGGTTGGCATCGAGCGCCTGGGAGCGTGGGAGCTAGACGCGAAAGCCCTAGAACCCCAAGCAGGACCGGCGGATCACAGAAACGGATGCCCCGACATTGGAGGTTCAGGACATCCCGGCACGCAACAGCCCTTCGACGGTATGCTTACATGTGAGGCTTTTAGCACCATGCAGAGTCAGACCATTCGGGGACGAAGGCGGTTGTGAAGTTAAGGATGTTTGCCATTCCGACGATGCTCTTTGTTCCAATTCTCTTCGAATTATGACCCTAGATCCTCAACCCTTAAACCAGACACAAAAACTCTAAACTCTGGGATCCGGGGTCGGGATAAGGTTTGGGGGCTAGAGCACCTCCTAGAGCTTGGGCCTTTAGAGTTTCGGGTTTAGGGTGTAGGGGTTCAGGGCCTTTAGAGATTTGGAGTTTCGGGTTTAGGGTTTGCGCAAGCCCTGATGCAAAAAGGGGTTTAGGGTTTTTAGGAGTTTAGAAGTTTAGTAGTTTAGGGTTTAGGGGCTTGGGGTTTAGGGTTTAGGGCTACGATTTTTTCGGCTCTAATGCTGCATGTAGGAAAACCTGATCTCCCAAACCCCAAAAACCGCAAAAGCTGAAGCCGCGAGACCTCCCGACCAAACTTGAAACCCCAAGCCATAAAACCCAAAACGCAGAACTTCGCAAAACTTCTAACCCTTAACCCTAACGTGGGCTTCTGGTGTGGCACTGCTCTGAGTGCAAAGTGATCAACCTGGCGTTGAATGAGTGAATCACATTGGTGAGACTTGCTGCATGAAATTGCTCGTCCTCCAATTCTGAACTGACTTGTGTGCGTGTGTAAATTCGTAATTTAACCATGAACGGTTGCAGAAGGGTGTTGCCCATGAGAGCGCTGAGTGATTCTTCACTTATGCACCGTTGGCGAGGAAGTAGACGTGCATGCGAACTTGTGGATACTCCTGTCATATACCATCCCTAGCGATTCGATCAGCAATGCAGGAGACAAAAGGAACCCATAGATTCTCGAATGGACAAGGTTCTCAAACTAAAAGCTCAAACCCGAGCCAAAACCTCCAAAAAACACTAAACCAAACCATTAAACCCTAAACCACCTAGTCACTCTCTAGAAAACCACCTAAAAAAAAGGCATCCTATTTTACAGGAAGCCCTTAAAGAAAGCCCCTCTAAAGGAACCTAAACCCTAAACCCTAAACCCCAAACCCCCCCTAAGGCCGCTCTCTCAACGCAGCCTGGGAGCAGAACGTAGCTGCGAAGCGGCCCTTTCTCTCGAGCTTGTGGCAGGTGCACAAGGCGGCAGCAAGGGTTTAGGGTTTAGGGTTTAGGTATTAGGTTTAGGGATGGTTTGGGGGGTTTTTAGGTTTTGGAGGGCTACGTTTAGGGTTTAGGGTTCATCCGAACGCGACATGGCCTACCTTCTTGGGGCTCTTTTTGTGGGTTAAGCCTTGAGAAGGGTACAGGTGTTTTGGGGGTTCCAGGTAGGGACTGAGAGGGTCCCGTTTCGAATGACAGGCTTTAGGATCTTGGCGCGCCGGGTATGGAGTTTGAGGTTGGGGTTTAAGGATTTAGTAGTCTGTATTTTGCAATTCGAGCCGAGATGTATTCGACTCGGCAGAGAAGGGACCGTTAGCTGGACAGGGTTGCACGGCGGTTGCTTCCTAAATTCGAAGCCCTCCACCCAAAAAGCACTGAGCCAGCAAGATCGTCATTTGCGAGTTTGGAAAACATGGTGGGGCAATCCCTAAACCCGAAACCCTAAACCCTAAGTTGGGCGCCCCACAACGTTTAGCATCCGCTGCTTCTGAGCACCATCTGCAGATCTGAAACGCCCTGATTGACGACGTTCCCTAAACGCGAGGCAAAAATACGCTAAACTTCAGGGTCTGTCATGGCTAAGCTCCTTGAATGCTGGTTCTTTAGACGTATCTCTGCGTTCCAGTGGCCGTGGATGTCTTACCATATTTTTGTGTACCCTGTTCTGAGCAAAGGATCAGGGGTTCACAGCTCACGAAGTTCGCAGAAGAAGGAGATCCGCCGACAAGGACTCGTCTCCAGAAGTGACCATGTGGTACGACTCGTCCACGCTCATAGCAAATCGCCTGGGCCGTGGGCCCACCCACAACTCTGATGGAACCACCTTCACTTCGGGCTGAGGGTTTGGGGTTTAGGGATTCGGGTTTCGGGCTTGCAAAAGGGGATGAGGGCCGAGGGTTTGCGGGCTCCAAAGTCCTAAGCCGGAGGCCACAATCGTGCTGATGGGGGTCTTCCATGCCATTGAGCTCAGCGTTGGCTTCGTGTCTCCTTTGCTGATCCGGCCGATGATCGACAACTTGGACAAGTCCTCCATCTCCGTCGGCTTGATGCCACTTTGCAGCCAAATGGGTGATACTTTCCCATCAGGGGCAGCTTCTTTAGATGCCCGCGTCATAGTAAGGATCCGAGTCTTTGGCGTCTATTGGGAGGTCACCACTTTTCTGCAAGTCCCAAATCGCTTGATATCAACACGTTCCCTGACGCATCGTAGAGGGATCGGTAGTCATTCTGATATGTCTCGGAACCACAAAAGTGAATCTCGACTAGCAGCTGCAGGCCCCTCGCCTGCTGCACCAAGTTGGACAGCCGAAGCAGTCTACACACCGGTTTTCATCATCCGGCGAAAGCCGTCCGAGGCACAAAGAACTTAAGACCCGAACTTCAACATCTTGAGTCGGCAAAACGCCAAAACCAGAAGATCGTAGACCCGAAATTCCAAACCCGAAGCCCTGAACCGTATCCGCCCCACCACACGCAACCCAAGCCGCAAAAACAAAGCTACACAAGCCTAGCACCCGTACACAGAACCCTAAGCCTGGCACCTTGCCCAGGAGTTGCCGTGGTCATTCTCAGGGTAGTGTTGCATACCTGCCTGGCAGGCGCAGGTACGAGTTCCTCCAAGTCAGTTTGTCGTGAATTCTGTCATGGCTTCCCCAGCATGAGAATCGAGATGCAGAAACGTCCCAGTGCCGAGTCATCACAGAAGCACCACTGTATCCCAAACACTGAATCCAGGAGCTGAAGAACCCTAAACCCTACATCCGGAACTCCACACCCCAAAACCCAGGACTCCGAGCCCTAAACCCTCGACCCTACACTCTCTCTCTAGCCCCTAGGATCCCTGAACCTTCCATCCGAAGCACCCGAAGAACCGAGGTACGCGATCGCCTTGGCCGTGGGCCCGGCTTTACAGAATCCTGGCCATGTTTGGAGTGCTCTTGAGGTTTAGGGTTTAGGGTTTAGGGTTTAGGCAGACGGGTTTGGAGGTTTAAGGGTGCAGGCTTTGGGCGTTTTGTCTAGGCGTTGATAGTTGAGTTCATGCCCTTGTTCGGGTGCAGGGTACCTTATAGGAGTCGTATAGGGTCTCTCTAAAGGGTGTGTTGTAGGGTCTTCTAAGGGGTTTTGAAATAGTCGGGTACAGTGATTAGGGATCCCTCTGGAAAGGATTCTTGTGCCAGGGGTCTAGATCAGGGGGCTTCGATGAAGCCAGATCAAGCCCACGCCAAAGCCCATGGCACTGAGGGCCTAGACTCTATATCACTATACGCTAATATCACAAGCTCTTTGTATCACCTCTTGGCCCCAGGAATGTGTGTGCTAACCAGTTTAGCTTCCTCGGCCGTCAAGTGGGCCTTCGCTGAATCTCGGCCTGTGGGGCTCCGGGTTAGTGCTTTGCATATCGTGCGGCGCATGTTCGATCCATGCACGGAGCAAGCATGGCTGAATGGGTGCTGCTGCACCCGCTGCTTTCTTGCTGTTGCTGCCGCGGCTATGCTGCTGTTGCTGCACAGTCAGGTCATGATTATGAGGGAGCAGTCAAGAAAACAGCGATCCAGTCAATGCTGTAAAGGTCAGCCGTCGTGCCATGAGTCGTAAGACTCGAAGATCGGTAGGTTCAGACCAGCTCGGAGCCTCGGGCCTTTCCATGGAGGGTCGGTAGAGAATTGGTGATGCACAGGCCCTGGTCAGAGTCGCAAGTCGCGAGCATGAGGGTTCAGGGTTTAGGCCCGTTTACGGTTTATGAGAGCAGTCATGAGAGTCGGAGTGGCAGTGCCTTCGTGGTCATCATCGTTAGATTTTCGCACATTTCAGAATTTCACTCGTCACGGACGACGAAATCGCAATCACAACCAAGAAAATCAGTCAGAGTTGTGACGACGGTGACAGCATTGATAAAAATCAGATTCATCTTCTCCACATATTCCTGAACTCTCGGGGCACTCGACTCAGAGAATTCAGTGTGGTAGCTTCTTCCACTCGGCTTTATCTGGCTTCAAAGGTGGGTCAGAATGCTTATCCAAGGCAAGGGAGGAGCCAGCTGTCTCGTCTTTGACAAGCTCCTTGGACTGCTAGCTGGGGACCACTATATGGGTACTTCTCAAAATTAGGGCCCGTGGTGCCTTGCTCATAAAGAGTAGAAGGACCCTAATTTAGAGAGCCTGCTCTGAGCTGCCACAGGGACCAGTCGGAGGAACCCTAAGCTTAGGTGGGGTTCGGGTTTAGGGGGCCATGGATTGAGAGCCGTAAACATGTCAGGGACGGCTGTAGAAAGCTTGAACGTCTTGGGGTTTGTTGGCTGGTTGGTGTTCAAGCAGATGCCATGCTGCATGGTCGTCGCAGGCTGGATGTATTCGTTTCGGCTTCGCTATACTCTTCTTTATTTCGTATGTTTGTTCTCTCTCCAGGCTATAGCCGTTCCACCCAGCAGACCAAGTGAGTGAGTGCCTGTGGCTGCGACAGGAAACTCTCCAAAGGGCATCCCCCCATGCCCAGTCACTGACAAGCCGGCCGCCAAGAGAGTAAGCGCTCGTCCGCGCCACTAGCCTGAGCAAGCATTTTTCTCAACGAGGCATCTGTGCGCAGGACTGGCTAAGGACACCCTAGTTTGAACAACCTTGGGGCATGGGATGGAGAGTACTGCGTCCCGTATGTGGGTTGCAGTCTGGGCTCAGAAGCCCAAAGCCTGAAGCCCGAGACGACCCAAAGCCAGGATCGTGCGGCTTTCGCAGCCCTCGTTCGCAGCCTACGGGCAAGGACTCCGTATTCGTATCATCTTATTCGGACATGATACAGTTTTCGCCTCCTAGACTTGCTGTTTTGCTGTCTCAAGAGCTTGTTTCGTTCCTGCCGCAGGAAAGCTGTCCAACCTCATCCAAGTCGACACATCGCGTCTTCAGGCAGCTGTGTCTTTTAGAAGAGCCCACGGCCTAGGATCAGGGCTTCCATGTTTAGGGCCTAAACCCCAGTTTCAGTAGACGCCAGCCACACCCCAAGCCGTTCGAGCCCTACATCTCAAAAGCCTCTGTAACAGCTTTCTGTTTACCACTACGACTAGTCGTGCTGCCTCTAGTACTAGTACCAGTACTAGTACCAACAACAACAACAACAACTACTACTACAACTACTACTACTACTACTACTACTACTACTGCTACTACTCCTACTCGTACTTCTCCTGCTCCTACTCCTACTCCTGCTCCTACTCCTACTCCTGGTCCTACTCCTACTCCTCCTCCTACTACTACTGCTGCTACTACTACTACTACTACTACCATTACTACTACCACTACTACTACTACTACTACTACTACTACTACTACTACTACCACTGCCACTACCACTACCTCGGCTTCGGACTTCGACTTCTACTTCTACTTCTACCTCTACCTCTACTACTACTACTACTACTACTACTACTTCTACTTCTACTTGTACTGCTACCACTACTACTACTACTAGTACTACTACTACTACTACTACTACTACAACTACTACTACTTTTACTGCTTCTACTTCTACACTTCTACTTCTAGTTCTACTTCTACNNCTACTACTACCACGACTACTACTACCACGACGACTACTACTACTACTACTACTACTGCTACTGCTACTACTACTACTACTACTACTACTACTACTACTACTACCAGCACGCACGTCGTGAAACCTTCCTCTTGAAGTTTCCTGGATATCGCTAGCCGTTGGCCTCCAGAGATTTTCACGATCGTCGGATCATCGATCTCTTTGGAACACCTTTTCCAGTACACCGAGAATGGTACTTTGAGCGGGAGCACTGGAGGACATTCTGCAGGCACCAGAGGGGCATCCCCATGTGGTTCTGGATCTTATCAAGTACTTCCCGAGCTGGTTCCAGATGGTGTCCAGCGTCAGTCCCGTCACCCTCCTCTGGGCGAAGAGCGGCAACCAGACTGGGCCCGAAAGATGCCGAAAGAAGAGACAATGCTCGAATCGCTCCGGTAATCCGCTTTCCACTGCCCATAGATACTTTCAAAAAGACTGAACCTGATCCGCGGTGTGTTAGGACTTCCAGTACGGTTCAACGGTTAAAACGCCAATCCATTCGTGCTGGGGCTCTCCAGGCTTCTTGCTGCGTTTCCACAGCACTGCTAGCCCCGTTTGCTGAACAGTCTAGTGTTGAGGGCTTAGGGCCCCTTAACCCTAAAGGCGTTGCTTAGGATTCTTCGTGTCTCGGAGACCTCGAGACTGCGGAATGCGCCATGCAAGCAGTCCGGGAATTATTAAAAAGAAGATCAAAACACCTGAACCCCTAAATACTAAACACCCTAACCCCCCTAAACCCTATAACCTGAAGTCCTAAAGCCACCCTGAACCCCAAACTCTCCTAAGCCGCAACTTACCCCCAGAAAGCTCGAAAAGACCCCAAGCTCCTGCGGTCGACCATCATGGTAAGGAGCCTCGGTGATGCTTCCACCTGGCTCTGAACAGATAACTTTTTTTGGATTCCTTTTGAAAAAGGCTTAGGGTTTAGGGTTTAGGGTTTAGGGTTTAGGGTGCTCCTTTATAGGGTTCCTTTGAAAGGGCTCCTTCAGAGGGTTCCTTTGAAAAGGCTCCTTTATAGGATTCCTTTGAAAAGGCTCCTTTAAAGGGTTCCTGTCAAAGGGCTCCTTTAAAGGGTTCCTGTGAAAGGGCTCCTTTAATGGATTCCTTTGAAAGGGCTCCTTTCATGGAAATGGATTCAGGAAGGGCTCCTGTACATAAAGGACTCTCCGGTAACGGTTCATTTGAGATTTCCTTGAGAGGCTCCTTCCAAGGTTTCCTTGGAAGGGTTTTGATTCCATGAATGTAAGGGCCTTACTAATTAAAATAGGGTCTTGGGGGTATCTTATATTATAGCTATAATGAGGAACACCCCAAAATAGTCCCGGTAATTATTTCGGCCCCTATACATGTTAAAGGATTCTCTTCACGGGTTCCTTTGCAGAGCTCCGCTAAGGGTTCTTCCGGGTGTCACCTCGCTCTCTACTCAGAAACTTTGGGCTTAAGGGATTTAGGGTTTAAGGTTTCCGGGGTCTGGGGTTTAATATAGAGGCCTCAATAATTAGAATAGGGTGTAGGGGGCCAGTATACTGCATTTATAATAAGGAACCTCCAAAATATTACAGGTAATTATTTAGGACCCTATATTAGGGTCCAGGGTTTGGGGGTTGGGCTTGGGGTTCACAGCGTCAGCCATCAGGACTTCTGCCTGCTCAAAGCATGAGGTCTCTCACGTGTGGAGTTCAAGGTTTGGGGCCCAATTTAGGGTTTAGGGTTTAGGGCCTATCGGTCTACCAAGGTTTGGGGCCCAAGATTGGGTTTAGGGTCTATCGGTCTATCGGTTCGGGGTGTTCGGGCTCAGAGTGGCTCCATGAACTCTTTGTGGCTCATTGCTGTTTCTTATGGGTTCGGCTTCTTGGAGGTCAGACACAAGCCTGGGGCCGTTGCAACCAAAGGTAAGGCTTCGGAAACCGCATCGGGGCCGTAAAACAACAACAAGAAAGACTCAGGGCCATATCGTGGTGTTCTCCTGCAGGTACAACAGTTGCTGCTTTATTGATGGCTGCTAATTCTTGAAACCTGCATGCTAGGGTCTTGCTGTTCGTGGCCCACACCGGCATAGGGTTGTGTTTACCATAGGAGGCTTCGAACGGATTTTTAGGGAGTTACCTACACGGTGTGTTACAAGGAAGCCTTTGTAAGCGTAGGTTACTTAATACACGCAAGCAAGTCGTTCAAGCGCTCTACTTTACACAGGTTTCGTGGAGCATTGTGTGCTTAAAAATTGGCAGTGCAATGTGCGACTAAAGTTGTTAGGGCTGGTAACCCCAACTGTTGTGCGTACCACGAGCATGCTCACAAACATCCATATTAAATCTGCGAGAGAGATGACCTTTCAGCATGGCTAGCACGAAACGATAACCCACCAAACCCAAACAACCCTCAACCGTAAAGCAAGATGCCTCGCCTTTGTTCGACTGGCTCTTTGGAGCCAGGAGGAAACCTCTAGTAGGGATCTAGGGTTCGGGGGTTAGTGTTGCAGTACGATGCGCAGATGTTGTGGCCCGGAAAGCGGGCCATAAAACCCTAGATCCCTGAACACTGCATTTCTCGTCCTCAGGCCCGATAACTCCTATCCCTAGACTTGCCCAACCCCTAGCTAACAGTCCTGAGCTTCCCTGAGTGCTGGGCCGCTGATCCTAAACCTGCCCTTTAGCCCTGAACCCTAAATGCCCCTAAAACCCTAGAGTTAAGTTCATGTTTCACCCACAACCTATTTACACCGCTCAACCCTGAAACCCCTTAGCCCTAAACCAAAAAGCCCCAGAGTCATCTCGCGCCTGCTTCAAGAACGACTCGATCTTCTGAACCTTTGCGGGCCAAGCCCCGGACTTTTCAGTAAGCATTAGGGGCGAGGGTTTTAGAGTTTTTGGGTTTAGGATGCTAGAGTTTATCTTTTGTTGGACACCTTATTCCGACTGCAAGTGCTTTCAGAATCCCTATGAGAGAAGCTGGTCCATAGAAGCCTTGCGCTCTGATCATGCTCCGGTTCACCTTCAGTCCCGTCACCCTCGTCACGACTCCTCACACCTTCCCCTTCACCTTCCCTCCCTTGGCTTAGCTGCACATCTGGTTGCCAAGGGTCTACGTGCGGTTATCCTACTAGTTGAGCTTCCGCGGAAAAGCAATCTTCTGGCTTTTGTAAATGAGGTCATTACGGTGGGAATTCATACTACTCGGGATCTATGCTGGGTGTGTGGGAAGCTAAGATTAAAGCAGTTCTCGACACTCCTTGGTTTAGGAAGGGTTTAAGCTCTGTTTTTGGGTTGCGGGTGGTGGCCTGGCTTGTTGAGCTCTGTACTGAGCCCCGTCTTCTCTGGACACTTCCCTGGAACTACTGTATACCACGGTATAAGTATACTAGAGTATACACTATACTACGGAATATTAGCAGACTGGACGAACAAATCCTTATCACACCGTCTAAGCACGTTTCTCAGCCTCCGAATGGCCTGCAGAACCACGTCAAGGAAACAACAACACCCAATAACAAGCTGCAAAGTGCTGTAGGTTTCGGTTTGGGGCGTCGAAGGGCCTTTGGGGATTCTTTGTGCGGAATGATTCGAAAATGGCATTCGGAACATGGTCAATCAGGAAAGCCAGAAAGGGGCAAACAGTCTCTCACCTCTGGGTCTGTCGGAAAAAGGAAATTCGTGGTTTCGATGGGGTTTTCAGAGTGAAGAAAGAGTGTTCGCGTTTAGGGTTTGGTGGTTCAGGATTCAACTGGCAACCTTTGTTGCCGCCTTTGGAAGTTTACGCGTAAAGCCCATGTGACTGTCTGGAGATGTTCGCAGCTTTGTGCTACTCTTCTAGCCGTACTACGGCCCAGAGCAGTCTTCCCCATGACCCTCGAATATTCTGAATGCCTAAGCAGGTACGGGCCGAAGTTCCCTGAACCCTAAATCCTGTGCGTTTCATATTTGGGCAATGTAACTCAAGCAGCGACCACTGCGCAGTGCACGGTGGCTCCTGTTGAAAACGCTATGAAAAGGATGATGGAAAGAAGCCTCCGTCCCTTAGCCCTAGCAACACATCAACTCCTTCCTTCAAGCCAGCCCCTTAAAAAAACACAAACATTATTTAGAGCACATCCCCTAGGCTTCCCTGATATGTGCATAACTTATAACAGCCACCCGGAGACCCTCGCCGAACCTCTCATGCCCCAAATCCTAGACCCCTAGACCCCAAACCCTCAACCCCAAAATCCCTGAACCCTAAAGCCC
>CAJNDV010004714.1:79555-95174 GCA_905221635.1 Symbiodinium sp. CCMP2456 | reverse complement strand
CGGCGCACGGGGGACGAGCCCGGGCGATCGGGAGAGACTGCGGCGGGCATTGCAGCCGAGGCACTGGCCGGGAACTTGGACGACGACCTGGTGACCCCTTCCACGGACGACCTGATCAAGATTGCCCTGCTGAAGTCCTTAAAGGGAAAAGGCCGGAAATCCAAGCGCCTCCCGGGCTTACCATCTTGGGAGGAAAGCAGCTCGGACTCGGACGAGAAGGACAGCGGCTGGACTTCCACGAGCCGGGGAGGTCGGGGCATCGAGGCAGTGGAGCGCTTGAATGTGGCAATGAGGCAGCACCCCCAGGCCTATCTCGAACGCATGGAAAGCAAGATGGTGCGAGCCGTGGGTTCCGCGGAGCTGGGGCCAACGGTGCCGCTGGAGTATGTCAAGACCTGCCCGGTAGGCAAAGCACGTACAGCTGGCTACTGCCTTCAGGGCTTTGCACAGGTGCACAAGCTGATGCTGGAGAACAAGCCTCGCCTTGCTCGTTTGCAAACCCTTCGCATGATGGCCGCGCTGGAGCAATTTCTGATAGACGAAAATTGGAGTGTTGCCAGCAGGGTCACAGGGATGGAGGAGCCGCCATGGGGCCACTGGGCCACGCAGGACTTGTCTGCGATCAGGCGCCAGTTCGTCTACACCCGGATGGTGGAGGCCACATGGGTGGGGGCCCTCATCAACGAGCTGAAGGAAGAGGAGTGGTTAGCCAAGAAACGGATGACCGCTCCCAAGAGCAAGGCGAAGGGATCCGGCAAGGACCAGAGAAACGAAGAAAGTGTGTGAGGATGAATTCGTCCCTGCGCGCCTCCGAATTGCATGCTTTACCTCCTCGGGGTGGCGATGTTCTGGCTTGGCTGGAACATTGGTGCCTGCATCTGGAGGTTGACACTTTGCCGCTTGCCAGTTACTTCAGGTCTACTTTTGTTTTGCCTGAGGGTGTCTCAGAAGCCAAGGGAGTATCAACGGATATTTTCCCATGTCCTCCTCCTTTCCCCTGGGTGGTTCCGAAACCGGAGCATCTAGGGAGGTCCCGCAGGGTCAGGGCTAGATGGAGGTTTCGCAGGGCTTGTGAAATTTGGGTCAATCTTATGGTTTGTGCTCTTAGTCACGAAGCCTTGGGCCTGCCAGTTGCTCCGCTGCGAGGGAGAAGAGGGATTTCGCTGTCATCAGGACAAACCAAGATGTGCAGTTTTTTGAGGTCCCTTGCTTGTTCAGTGATCCGCCTGGGGCAGAAAGATCCCGGAAGCGGCCTGCGTTTGCCCGCGACTTCTGATCGACTCAGTGGGTTGCGAGAACAATTAAGCCAGTTTGCAGACCTCCCATATTCGAGGGGGCGGTCTCGGTTTCAACATCGGGACGGTAATTTCACTGCAACTCAAGCGCTGCCCGTAGTGGCTGAGCGCCTTTCTTTGCCATCGTCTGTGAAAGACTTTGATCCCACGCCCTTTTTGTCACCAACCTTTAGGGAAATCTATGAGTGCCCCGATAAATTCTTGAAGGATGAGTCTGAGATGCCGGCTCCCATTAGGATTCGTGGCACTGCGACGCGCGGTGAGCTCCTCAAGGTTATGCAGCGTTGGGACCAGTTGGGTAGGCTTTACCTTTGCCGGGGCTCTGAGGTTTCATCGCGGGATCGTTGTGAGTTGTTTGCGGTTGCCAAGGATGCTGACAAGGATCGTCAGATTTTGCACCGGAAAAGGAGGAACCTCAGAGAGAAACATATCCCAGGAGCTTCGAAAGACTTGCCTCATGGAGTGCTGCTGTGCCAGCTTCCGTTGGAGGGGGATAAGATCTGTGTTTGTTCGGTGGACGATGTTAAGGATTTTTATCATGCTTACAAGACAACGGAAGCTCGGGCTCGTAGCAGCCCGGTGGGGCCATTGTTTCGGAGCTCGGAGGTGGCCCACTTTAAGGCGTATGCCGATGCTGTGGCCGAAGGCCGTATTGCCCGAGGCGAGATGATCGCTTGTTGTTTCAAGGGCTTGGGCATGGGCGATCATGCAGCCGTTGATATAGCGCAAGAATCCCATGTGAACCTTCTGAAGAGCTATGGGGCTATGATTGAAGGGGAGGTTTTAAGGTATAGGGAGCCTGTGCCGAACTCTCAATCTGGCTTCTTTGAAGGAATCATGATAGACGACCACTTAGGAGTGCAGCTCTTGGAACGCAAGGGGACGCTGGGGGCTACTTTGAGACAACCTGGCAGGGATCAAGCGGTATTCAGTGCGGCCGAGGCCGCCTACACGGATGTTGGTCTGGAGGCCCACCCAAAGAAGCGACTGCGGAGAAGTGTACACGCCAAAGTGTGGGGCACGGAGATCGAAGGGAGCAAGGGATTGATTGGCCCGACGCGGGGCCGTCTGTTGTCCCTGGCCCGGCTATCCAGTGAAGTCTCTCGGCCGGGGGCCGTTGACCAGCAGGTGCTTGAGGGGACGTTGGGTTTGTGGGGCTTCTGTGCACAGTTTCGAAGACCTCTGTTTAGCTATATGTATAAAGTGTACCACGAGTCTGGCCCCGAAGCGGTCGATGCACCGTTTCGCCTTTCCATTGGGGCTCGGAATGAATTCGCTGTGCTATCCTGTTTGGCTCCTCTGTGCCTTAATGATGTCCAGGTGATTCCGGAAGATTTTCTTTATTGCGTTGATGCTTCTCCTTCCGGTGCGGGCGTGTGTAGGGCTCGTGTTGGTCGTGATGTTGCGCGGGAAGTGTGGCGCAGAGGGGATAAGCAGGGATATAGGTGTCCTCTACTCACCCGATTCGTAGCGTCGCTGAAGGGCTGTGGCTATGAAGAGGCTGAGTTCGAGGACCTTTGTGAGGAATCCGAACCTGATGCTGAACCACATGGGTCTGTAGGATCATTGGGGTTCGGGTCTTTGGAGGGGGTTCCTGTTGACGTTTGGCCGGCTTTTGAAAAGCTCCAGGGAGGTACAGGTACACAGCCGGGCTGGAGGTCCGCTTTGCCTCCGCAGTTAGGGGAGGGTGTATACGATTTCCTGGAGCTGTACGCTGGCAGTGCTCAGATGACCGATGCCTGGGCAAAACAAGGTTTTAGAGTGCTTCCACCTCTTGACTTAAGATTTGGATCTGACTTGCGTGATCAAGCGGTGTTTTGGGGGATCCTTAGGCTTGTGAGGGGTTCCAGAATTCGTTTGGTTTGGTGCAGCCCGCCTGGTTCGACGTTTTCGTTAGCTAACATCCCTAGGCTTAGGAGTCGTGAGAAGCCGTGGGGATTCAAGATTCTCGAAGAAGCCACCCTGGTAGGAAACTTGCATGTTGCTCAATGCTTCTTGGTGGGGCTCCTTCAGTTGGAGCTGGGCCATTACTTTGCGTTTGAGCACCCTGCCGGAGGGTTCGTGAAATCCTTGAGTCCTTGGGAGTCTTTGAAGCGCAAGGGTTGCATTGAAGTGCAGTTTGACTGGTGCCGGTATTCCCGTCCTTACCGTAAGCCCACGATTATCCTTACCAACATGCTTGCTTTGAGATGTGTCGGCAGGAAGTGTTGCCACCATCATCAACATCAGAGGCTTCAGGGACGTTTGACGGTTGGTTCGGAAGAGTATAGCGCTAGTTTTTGTAGCCGGGTTGCGTCGTGTGCTTGGGACAGTTGGGCTGAGCTTCAGAAAGGTTCGGAGGCGTTTAGAAGTGAAGCGCAAGAGGAGCGACGAGTTCGGCTTCAGAAAGGCAGACGGAAGCGTAGTTCGGCCTTGTGGGCGGTGCAGCTCTCGGAAGGTCTTGTCTGGAAGACTTGTATGCAATACACTTTCCGCAATCGCAGTCACATAAATCTTCAGGAGTCGAAGGCCCGCAGAACCTTGGTTAAGCGATTGCCACGTGACAGACGCGTTGTGATTTGTCAGGACAGTCGTGTTAATCTAGGTGCGTTAGGCAAGGGTCGCAGTCCTTCTGAAGCTTTGAACAGTGTCATGCGGACTGAAGCTGCTTACTTGTTGGGCAAGAACCTTTACGTGTCAGGAGTTCACTTTCCCACTTGGTCAATTCGCGCGGACGCTCCGAGCCGTTCTCAGGCTCCCGCAGGGCCCCGTACGCCTCTGCCATCATGGTTCTGGGGTTTGCGACAAGGACAAATTCGAGCCAGTGAAATTCTGGATGATTTGGAAGGCTTGCCAAGGGCCTTTAATCGCTGGTTTTTTCTGGCTGGTGCTCTGCTCCTTCGTGCCTCTGAGTGTGGCTCCGCGGCCAGCTCCGCAAGGCGAGCGCCAACGGGAGCTGTTAACCAGGGGCCGAGTGACGGCCGCGACTTATCGCAATCGCGTCAAGCTGTTGAAAGACCTGGAAGACTGGCTGACGCCCAGGACTCCTGGCTTTTCCCTGGAAGCTCTAGCGCGAGGGCACATAAGCGCTTTGTGCGAGTGGCTCGAAGAATATTTGATCTCTATGTATCTAGAAGGCAAAAGCAAGCGTGCAGCAGCGGAAACCCTGAATGGCCTCAGCCAAACTTTTGGTTGGCTGAGATCCTCGCTTGCAGGGCCCTGGGGTCTCATCAGGACGTGGGAGGGCTTGGAACCAGTGCAGCATCATCCTCCGATGCCAATCCAAGTCTTGCATGCTCTTGTGGTTACTGCTCTATGCTGGGGGTGGCATCGCATGGCGGTGCTCTTGGTGCTCGGCTTTTTTGGGCTGTTGAGACCTGCAGAGCTTATTGGGCTACGCAGACAGGACCTTTTTCTTCCTGGCGATCACTTCGAAGGCGACGTGCTCTACATTCGGGTGAGTCAGCCAAAGACTCGGCACCGAGCTGCAAACTGTCAACATGTTCGGCTGGACGAGAAGCATATCCCCAGCTGGATTGCCATGATGGTAGGCTCCACACCGCAGTGGAGGAAGATTTGGAATGGTTCATGGTCGGCGTTTAAACACCGATTTGACCTGCTGCAAACAGAGGTTCTCCGTGCTTGCGAGTTGTGGAGTCGAGACTTGGCAGGCGTGCAAACAGACTCTTGCAGCTTCACGTTGCTTGTGAAAGCATGACCTTCCTAAAGCCTTCAAGAATGTATATGTGTGTGAGTGTGCGAGTAAGATGTATGTATACACAGTTTTCTATTTCCAAGTCATCAGAGGAGTACGCTACGTAAGCACTTGCGAAGGCAAGGTGCCGGGAGCAGACACCTGAAGCGACCCACCTGGATTTGGACCAAACGAAGCCCGCCCTCAGTGCGCATTCAAGCGTGCACCCTCGATGGCGGGCCCTAACAAACAGCCCTACAAGGGCACGTGATCTTAAAGATTACTTGCTCAAGCATATGACGTAACCCCACGATTCAAACGTCACTGCGCCACGAGTCGACACCACCCTGAGCACATGCTTTCTAGGGATTGGAAGAGGCCCAGGGGTAAATGAATCCTGCACGGTCACAATACTGCACCAAATGTACACTTGTACACTAATTAGACGTTCTGATAGGCTTGCCTAGTGGCATTTCCGGCCCCATACATACACAACACACACGTAAACGACGGAGAAGTTGCGCATTTCAGTATTTCTAGTGTACTTTCTATGCAGTACCGATTTTCCGATACCCTTTTTTCTGCATTCTCAAAATATCATTGATGTATTCGGTGTTCATTATCAGCGCGTGGAAACTTGCAAAAACGGCCTTCTGGGCATCAGCGCACCCGTCTGATCCATTCACTAAACGGTAAGCCTCCTACGAAGCTTTTGTAAAGCCCTGTTTATGACTTGCAAGTCCACAAAATGCGTGTAGAGGCCTTTGTAAAACCCATAAGCGGCCTTTAAAGAGACCTTTTCCAACCATAAAGGACCCTCAAAAAGGCCCTGACCCGAAAAGATGCCAAAGGGTTTACGGTAGGGTTTAGGGTTTAGGGTTTAGGGTAATACCCTAAACCCTAAACTTTACCTAAACCCTAAACCCACCCTTCGCTCAGGACTTTTGCAGCAACCCAGAGCTGACTGAACTTCTCCAGGCGGTGGCGGGCGTCGGGGAAAGCATACTTTCGTGCTCTTAGCGTATTTTCTGTTTATTGGGACTACTAAAGAGGGTTACTGTGTTCATTATGGTTCTACAGGTACAGGCGCTGAAGATGGCTTATTCCTTGTTCACAAGGTGTCTATAAGAGATACTATAACGATGAAATCTTCTTCGTGCTTCAAACTTTCCTTGCGATCGTGTCTGTGCGTGTCGGAGGCAGCAGCACGTCCGTGAGACTGCAACATGATCGACTTTTGGTTGGATTTGGATTTGGACGGCCGGCCCTGACTTTTATGAGCCGTGGGCATGGGTTACATTGTATTGATATTGCTCAGGGATTCTTCTAGGCCCCTGTGTACGGGGATTCATGCCAAAGACGCGTGCCAAGCTACGATACCCTCAAACACGCCAATCATTCAAGCACCGCCTGCTTCGGGCAGGCGGACGGAGCCGCAGAATCCGAGAAGGCAGTTTCGACCCAGCCCGGTGTACGGGCTAATGTGGATTTATGACGGCAACAAAGGATTTTGGAGGGCTTTATGCACTAGTTCATGAGCTATATTCCTGAATTAAAGGCTTTCCGGGACTAGAACTTTGGTTTGTTGGCTTGGTGGTGTGGACAACAATAAGCTCGTTTGCCAGGACTTACATGCCTTAAACTAAAACTCCCGAATACCACAACCCCTGACTGAAAGCTGGAGGTCAACAAAACCAATCCTTAATTCAACCCGAACAAAGTGCTACCAGTAGTGCTACCAAAAAAGCGTAAAGCCATACTGCCGTGGCCTGCAATGTTGGAGCCATAGGAGGTTTCCAAGCCAGAAAAAACATAAGCGTAAGTCCCACCGCCTGGCAGACCTCAAACGTCCCCAAACTCTATAAAGTCTGTGTTCCAGAACCTGAACCTGGCCGGATTAAGTCCGAACGACATATTCAGACTCTGAGATCCAACATCGCAAAGCCAAAAGCCCTAAAGCCCTAAGGCCTAAACCCCCGAAATACAACCCTGTAAAACCCTATCCCGATCCGTAATTGTCGTCCGCCCTCTTGGCCCCAATAACCCTAAACCCCTGTAGTCTGTAACATCTCTGAAAGCCCTAAACCCTAAACCCTAAACCCTAAACCCTAGAC
The DNA here is from genome assembly GCA_905221635.1 of Symbiodinium sp. CCMP2456. Taxonomy (NCBI): domain Eukaryota; class Dinophyceae; order Suessiales; family Symbiodiniaceae; genus Symbiodinium; species Symbiodinium sp. CCMP2456. The sequence goes on along the minus strand of CAJNDV010004714.1, from coordinate 88,092 downwards.
TCTAGACTCTAAACCCTAAACCCTAAACCCTAAACCCAACCCGGCAGGGGCCTGGGCCTCAATTCTTTCGCTTGGATGCCGACGAAGCCGTCGAGACTCCACCGGTGGAAAGAGGCTGCTACCCTAAACCCTAAACCCTAGTTCGGTTTTTCAGAAGGCGCTTGGCTTATGGCTTGGGGTTGAGGGTTTAGGGTTGACGGCTATGCTGTAGCCGGGCTCTTTACTTGAAGGCCCTATAAGGGTTTACTGTAGGACCTGAGCTTTCATCCAGGTGCCTTACCCTGGATTCGACGCATCTGCTGCCAGGGTGCATGTAGCGTTGGTTAGCATGCTGTTGCAGGAAACAGGGCTGAAGACCGGCGTGAAGTGGGCTGAACCCTATAAGCCTTGTACCTTCGGTGTTGAAGTTGGGCATGCTTGCAAGCAGCATCTTGGTGCAGGGCACTCTGGGCCAACAGGTTCGGGCTGAACTTCCTTATTGCACCTTGGAACCTGGGAAAAGGGGATCGTAGCACTGCAGCCCTGTAGGCTTAACTAGAAGCCCATTTCATGGCACGTTCAGTGAGCGTGTGCTACCGCTTCACTGGACCGCCACTGATCTCTTTGGGTACATAATGCCTTTGGCCGACTGTACGTTAGGCCCAAACAAAGGATGTTTCCTTCAGGTGGTCACAGTCCCGTGCCGGAGCCTTCGACACCGTCACCAAAGCCGCCAAGAAGCAAAGGGTCGGGGTGTGAAAGTGTGGTGCTCACACGTTTGAAGGTTGCAGTGCCAGATTCTTGGGTTTCTGATCATGGTGTTGATGAACTGAAGTCTGAGATGCAAGATGGCGAGTATGGGGTTGGGAGTACAGTTTTTAGGTTTTGAAACACGCGCTTAACGGCACTTCTCCTGTAGCTTCGCCTGCTTCTTTGACGGCGGGAGTTGGAGTTTTCGGCACTCTGTCAGCCCAGCACACTGAATCCGAACCCCGGAAATCCGAACCCCGGAAAAAACTTTTAATGTTCTACGGTGTTCCTCAACCCTGTGGCCGAAAAGTCTGAGCATTCAATTCCTCTGGCAGCATGCAGTTCATTGCACCATGGCAGTTGGGCAGCCATCAGGGTGCGATGCAGGGTGCTTTGCGTTTTGAGTTTAGGGTTGGCGTGTCTGGTTTAGAGGTACGTGAGTTTAGGGTACTGCTTCTCCCGCAATGCCGCAGCAATGCCAAGCAATTAGTGACAACAGCGGTACTGTTGGTATGCAGAAGTCCCCCTGACGAAGCTATGTTATCAACGCAGAGCCCTTACACAAATCGCCGATGCGGACCCTTATACTTCCAAAGAGCATCAAATCGTTTTGGGGGTTCGGTCGCACCGGCAGTTCGACATCAGCCTTCAAGACCATATGCCGTTATCGGGTTAAGTTGACAAGAGAATTCGCCTTGTAACACGATAAGAGCAAGAAGGAACGACACATTTGATATCCTTGCCAAGAGGTCACGCACATGGGTGGGTTCAAGCTCCCTCATGACAGGGTTGTTTGGGTAATTATCTAGGTTGGTGTTTTTGGACATTTTTTCTTTTCTTTGTTTGGGTTTATAAGAGGCCCTGGATATACATATTTTTCAGCGGGTTTAAAGGCCAACCCAGTTCTTAACATGCGGGTTCAAAGTGTCATGCCGGATCTTAGGGCCATCCCCAGAGCCAATCTGTTTCTGTCAACGGTAGGAATTAAAATGATTTGAGAACGTATCCCCCATAGAAGGGGAGCCTACTCTAGAGCCCTGTAGCCTTCATAATTAAGGGGACCTATAGCCTTCAGGGGTGACCTTGCCATGGAACCCTATTGCCTCCAAGGGTGCTTCCCAGAGACTCCAGTATCCCTGACTTAAGGAATATACCTTAAATTGTTTCAGGAATCCCTATAATGCGATTTAGGTATAGTCCTTAATTAAGATATATTGGAGTCTCTGGGTTGGGACCCTTGGGACTGCCCAGGGTGACGCCGCCGATGCAGCCCGCCCACGGCCGAGAGCCGGAGGCGAAGATTGAAAGCACCGGGAAGTGCCGAACAAATCAGTCTAGGGTTCATAGGGTGTGGGTCTTTAGGGTGCTAGGGCTGCTAGGGTTTAGAGCTATTAGAATTTAAAATCATTATATTTTTTGGGGTCTGGAGGTCAAGGGTTTTGATACGCTTTGGACAGGAATTCGATTTTTTTGTCTCATCATGGTCGCCATTTTTCGCCCCAATCCTGCAACATCTGCGTCTCACCAACTACTAGCATTATCTTTCTTCCGTCACTCTTTCCTCTTCTGCTGCCGGGACCGCCAAGAACACCGTCCCCTATGTAACAATGTAAGCCCTATAGCCTATAGCCCCCCACAAAAAGAGCAACCCTAACTGAGTCTCAAACCCGACTTGGCGCCGCACCGCCCCTGTTTAGTCCTGCCTCGCGGGCCGTCCGGCCACGGACTCGACGCCTGGAACCAACCTGAGGAGTTCTTGGCAATTAAGGCTGTTTGCTTCGGGTGCCATCGAACAAAGGATCCTGGCCTTGAGGGTCTATGTTAGGTTCACTACTTTCTGAACTCCTGCATGTGTCGGAAGGACGTCATTGTCCGTTGGACCGTTGTGTGCGAAAGCTTCTTTGTGACTGCATGAGGGGTGACCCTCACACGGCGCAGGAACTTGGGCAAGTTCTAGGGGGCGAGTTGAGACGGTGAGTTGGAGCCAAAGAAGTCCCACTAACATATCCGACATCTAGGCCTGGCTTCTTTTCTATGGCGGCTCCGTAGCAGGTGCACCGCCGGCCCTGCTTGTTCCACAAGTCCGGGAAGACCGAAGCTGGAGAACCGTGTGTAGTGTTGAAAACTCCACCCTAAACCCTAAACCCTATAAACCCTAAACCCTAAAACCCTGAAGCCCCACTGTGAAACTCTCATGCAGCTCGGATGTTTGACCCTTCGTTATAAGCCCCAAGCCTTGTAAACCATATCCGGATGGAGCATGCAGTGTGAGGCAGTCGGGGTTCAAAGTGATTATAGTGCAGCCACGCCTAGAGCAAAGCTCCTTGGAATCGAATTCGTAGTCTCTGGAGTCCCATTCTCTGATTTAACCAGTTTATATTTGGGATCCTACAAGGCAACCCCAAAAGGGACTGCAATGGAGACCATTGGTAAAAGCAGTACCCTGAACCCTAAACCCTAATCCCTAAAACCTGAACCGTAAGCCCTAAAACCTAAAACCTAAGCCCTAAAACCTAAACCCTAAACCCTAAACCTAAACCCTAAAGTAATGCATCCAAGGGAGACCACGGCGCCGGCGGAGCCTCCGCCCATTCCCGAGGTCGACCAGGAGGCGGGGGCGAGGATTGACATCCCAAGGTTTAGGGTTCAGGGTTTAGGGATTTTAGGGTCTGGGATTTAAAATTTCCCTTATGGTTTCTAAAGAGGCCAGTAAGGTAGTTCTGCAGTTTGCTTGGGGTTATATTACAAGATAAGAAGATCAGTTGATAAATCTTGCTTGAGTTCATTTTCTAACGAAATTCATATCGATCCTTCTATGCTAAATTTTGAATTTGAATGCATAATTAAATGACTTTTTAACGAATAGGAATCATAATTATGATTTCTGATATTATCACTATTATTATTATCATTGGCTATTGAATTTAATAACGATCGGAATTCAATAAAATTGAATGAATCGTATCCTCAGGACCAAATCCTGAGCAACCGGACGCCCGACCAATAATAATTATAGAAGGGGGGGGGCCAGCCAGGAGCGGTTGTAGAAGTTAGACTTTTTCCATGAGTGGGCACGGAAGCATACGGATCTCAGGAGCGAAAGGAGGTGCAGGGATCCCAGAGACTCCAATATCCCCTAATTCAGGAAGATACCTTTAATCATATTCGGGATCCAAAATTAAGGTATATTCCTTAAGTGAAGGATATTGGAGTCTTTGGGATTTTATAGGTTATTCAGGGGCCGGCGCAGTTTTCCGACCTCAGTGGCAAATATTGGTATGTCGATGCGCATCCCTAGAAAGAACCGCTGATTACCCAGAGACTCCAATATCCCTTAATTAAGGACTATACCTTAAATAAGAGTATAGTCCTTAATTAAGGGATATTGGAGTCTCTGGGTACGGTCGCATGTCTTGTGGGGGGCTATTACCATAAGCTCTTCTGAAAGTGGGTGCCGCATGAAGTATACGGGTAGTTCACTAAATTAGGGTCCCTTTCTGGGGGTCCGTTTTATCAGGGTGCCGTACTATATTGGGGATGTCTGATAAGGGACCCTAATTTGGAGAACTACCCATACACCGATCCACATCTTCAGCGAGTCTGTTCAACCGACGGTTCCCGAACCGCCGTTTATTGCCTTGGATCCCTTGCTTGGAGGATCATGGGTAGTTATAAGCGGGTTTAGGGTTTAGGGTTATAGGTCCCTTAATAGTTAGCCTTCTTATAAGCCCACTTATAAGTACCCATGAACCGCCAAGTGGGCATCGTGACGCCATCGGAGGCAGAGCGATTGGATTCTTTGGGCATTTCAGGCTAGGGATGGGGTTGGCAACTTGAACTTGTGCTTCCGGGCTATAGCGTCTTGGATTTGGATGGGCGTCCTTGGGAAACGGGACTGTGGCGCCTAAGAAGCAGTTTGAGCCTAGCAATTTAAGTTTAAGAGAGAGTCCCCAAACCAGGCACCCGACGACAGGGACGGCGGCTTAACTGCTGCTTCCGACGCTGCTCGGTCCTGCACCCTTGCCCACATGTTGGACGAGAGAGCTGGCTCCACCCTCAGCGCAGGTCTGAACACAAAAAACCCCGACGAGAAGCTGTCAAAATTCACAGCTCATTCCAACTAGAAAGCCCCGACCTGAAACCCACAGCTTTTGCAGCTCCGGTTGACAAGCTTGAAAATGGCAGCTCGCACGCATACCTGGCTGCTCAAAATAGCTGCCGTCGATTCTGAGCATACTCTTCAGGCGCACTTCGTATGGCTTTTCGAGAGGCTGAGAAAGTGAGAGATCCGGATGCCCAAGATTCACCCCAGTCCGGCAATCTATGCATATCAAGTTTCAAGAGCATAATCTCCCTTCTGTCAGCAAGTCCTATAATCTGCACGCCCTACGGGCTTCCTATGTTGAATCTGTGCTATCGGGTCTAAAGAGTTACCGATACTGTTCTGGGGTTCCTGAAGAATGAGTGTGGTATAATGAACATTCCCCCAAAACCCCTACGTATTCTCTAGAGAAGGGTTTTGGGGCCCATTATACTATAATTACAATAAGGAACCCCCAAATAATACAGGTCATTATTTAGGCTCCTACAAGTCGGCCGCGGACGTGGCGACTCAGGCTTCTCTTGCGGGCCGCACGGCCGCGGACTCGAGGCTACTTGTCCAAGGAATGCACAGAGGACAGTGCTCAGAATTAGGGACTTGTGCCTATGAGTAAAACGTCTGCAGTATTGCATCAGGTGCTAAGTTTTTTGACTGTTAGGCTTCCCGTTCTCTCCAACTTTCACATATCGGAAAGTATTTGTCTTTTTGAACGGATGGTGTGTTGGATAGTAAGTATGCCGCCGAGCCGCTCAGAAGCAAAGAGCGTGGTTGATGTAGAAACCACCCCTTTTTCTTCTGGTTCCTTTTGTAATTCTACCAGAACACATAAGTAAATATATGTGTATATATATATAGAGAGATATTCATATATATATATATATATGCACACACACAAACCTCCAAACCGCCTTCTCTAACTTGGAGCTTTGAGGCTTCCAAAGTCAGCTCTGTGCCTTCCCAGGGTGACGGCAGAGGAGGCGGCGCCTCCGCCGCCGCCCGTTCCCATCGAGCAGGATGCAGAGGCCGGGATTCAGAGCGCAAGGAAGTCGTGGGGGATTGGCTTGAAGGTTTTAGGCTTTAGGGTTTTATGAGTACTGTCTTGTGGGTCAAGCTGGGCAGTAAGGGCAGCAGCAGAGTCCCTTGTGAAAAAAAGGGTTTTTGGGTTTTTGGGTTTTGGGTTCATAGGTATATAGGGGCTTAAAGAATTACCAGCAGTGTTTTTTGGGAGGTTCCTTATTATAAATGCAACAGGGCTTCTAAACAGTGCCACTGTTGCAGACGAGCCGTCCAAGAAGAGCAGTTATAAGAACTGTCATTACTGTTCTGTAGAGGCTCCTCTGCAGTTTAGGGTTTACGGTTCATGTGGGGCTCATTGCAACTTAGAAGTAGAGGTTGCTTCCCAACACCGTCGGAAGGAGGTATGCTTTACAAGATGTACATCCAATTCAGTATGCTACCCTAAACCCTAAACTCATAGGCCCATAATGCCCTAAACCCATGAACCCTAAACCCCTAAACCCTAAGCCCTAAACCCCAAACCCCTAACCCCTATTGTGTCCATACGAAGATCTCCGGGAAGTTCAGGGCCCGGGGTCGATCTGAGGGCACTAAGATAGGGGCCTTCATAGTTACCTGTCTTATTTTGGGTGTTCCGTATGATAATCATAGTATGATATACACCAAAACCCTATTCTAATTCTATAAGGCCCCTGCATTACCTTTCTGGAGTCCCTTAAGAAGCAATCGGCTGGCCCGATGCGAAACCTCGTCCTTCGAGGTGTCATCGGGGTCCGGGATGAGAGCCCCGGGCTGTTTATTAGACGGACAGGATCCTGCAGGACACAAAATCCGGTATAAGTCCCTACCTATAGCTTCCATGGTAGTTTGTTTGGGTTACTTAGGATCCTAAAAGTTAATCCCAAACAGGAAGTACAATGGAGCCTATGGGTAACAAGAAACACCCTTCTCCGAACAAGGTGCCTGACGGTGACAGCGGGCTCAATGCTGCTTCCGCCGCTACTTGGTCCTGCACCCTCAGACCAGCTCGATGTGGAAAATCGCGCGGAGCAGAATCCTCGAAAATCCTGTCAAACTCTGGAAGGTAGATAGACCCTAAACCCTCAACCCCGCAAACCTTGAACCCTATTGGAAGAACCATAAAATAGCTAATTTGCATTAACTTAACTTACAACTCCCTTGCAGACTTCTGGAACTTTCCCAAATCATGGTAACTCTTCCTAATTTAGAGCCCCTACATTCTAGTATATAGGTACATTGGACCCTTTGGGAGACCACCCTCAACTCTAAGTTCTGAGCGCTAAACCCTGAACCCTAAATGGAACACCTCCAGGAAGTGCTCCAGGGAGCAGTGGCGCTGATGGCTGAGCCTTGGCTTCTTTGGACGAGAGATTCAGGGTTTACAGGGTTTACGGGCTTTGGGAGTTTAGGGGTTTATGAGGTTTAGGGCTTACAGGGTTTAGGGGTTTAGGGTTTACAGGGCTTCGGGGTTCAGAGGTTTAGGAGCGTAGGGGTTTAGGGGCTTAGGCAGGGGCTTCGGGGTTTAGGGTTTTAGGGGTTGCGGCTTTAGAGGTTTAGGAGTTCAGGGTTTGTAGGTGTTTGTTTCGGTGCGAACTCGAACTGATTACCTGGCACCACCTCACAAGGCCTGGCTACAAAAAGGGTTTCAGGGGTTTGGGGCAACATCGATTTAAGTTGGGGAACACCGGGGGCCTGAAAAGCGCAGGGGCTCCTATATTTTAGGAACATGCCTTGAGTCATACGGAGAGATCCTCATTCCGGTGCATATTCTTGAGTGAAAGTGAAAGGGGAGTTGGGAATCTTGGGAGTTTCGGCGCTTTGGGGTTCTTGAGGTTTCAGGCTTCAGAACTCCTTACGGATTCAGGAGGCTTGAGAGTGGGCACAGAACCCTAAACCCTAAACGTTTAGTTGTGGAGTGACTAGTGGATGTGGAGAGTTTGCCTGTGGATGTTTTTCACCGCCCTCGGATAAGCTTCTGAGATGACTCTTATGCCAATGTAGCCAAGAGTAGCCAATGTGCTTGTCGTTCTGGTACTCGGATCCTCGCCTGCTTGACTAGTTGTGAGTGCTGAAACCCTAAACGTTACAAGTCAATGCCGCTTGGGACTGTCGGATTCCTCGGGTGACTAAATCTCAGGTGTCGCCAGGGATCGCAAATGGAATCCTTTTTCTGTTTCCTTGTTTGGACCTTGTTCAGGCCTTAAACCCTGAACCCTAAGCCTTGTTCGGGCCTCAATTGGTGACCTTCTTCAGGCCTGGAGATCTCAATCCTTCGCAACCCAGGATGCTGTCACCGCCGAGTCCTTCAGCCAACTCTTGACCCGACTCGCCGGGACAAAGGCCCAAGATGGGTTTTAAGTTTGTGGTTTAGGGCTTAGGTATAATTACGGCTTCAGCAGGAAGTTATGCCGAAAAGGCTTGAAGGGTGCGAGCGCTATTCTATGCTGATGCTGTATACGGATACTAGAAATGCGGTCCTTAAATACCTTATATCGGAATTTGTTGCAAATTGTTCCTGGCTTAGTGACTTGATGCGGTGGGTCCCTATTTTTCCCAAGGTAGATGCCCCAAACCCCTTAATTCCTGAACCCATGTTCTAATTAATCCCCAGAGCCCCTCTGAAACACACACACACACACCAAGAAAAACAAACACACACACACACACA
>CAJNDV010004714.1:47212-70553 GCA_905221635.1 Symbiodinium sp. CCMP2456 | reverse complement strand
GGATGATGAGGATCTAGGGATTGGGGCTTAGGATTAGGGTTTGGGGTTTGGGGATTAGGATTCGGATGATGAGGATCTAGGGATTGGGGTTTAGGATTAGGGTTTGGGGTTTGGGGATTAGGATTCGGATGATGAGGAACTAGGGATTGTGGTTTAGGATTAGGGTTTGGGGTTTAGGATTAGGATTTAGGGATTGGGGTTTAGGATTAGGATTTAGGCTTTGGGCGGTTAGGGTCAGGATTTAGGGTTTGGGAATTAGGATTAGGATGAAGGGTTTGGGGGTTAGGATTAGGATTTAGGGATAGGGTGTTACAGTCGGGTAAACTTGGAGTAATGGGGTCTGGGGTGTGAGCCGGGGATCAGGATAAGGATTTAGGGGTTGCGGTTTAAAAAGGGTTTGGGGTTTGCAGCGGGGTCTAACTGGAGGGTCAGGCGACACTGTAAGCTTCAAGGCTCTCAGCTGTTATTTATTGCCGTTTGCGATTGTAGTCTCCAGAGGCTCAGGTGCAGCACCGTTGCTGTATCTGTATCTTTTGCAATGTTTGATTTTTGTGATCCCGCCGATCACCTCTGATCGCAAGACCCGTGTTGATCGGCAGCCGGGATCGGCCGAGGAAAGTTAAAGGGTTTGGGGTTTAGGGTTCAGGGGTTCTGGGTTCAGGGGTGTAAGTGCAACGGTTCCCTCCTGTGTTGGTCTTCTTTACCTCAATCTTGGCCTCCGCGCAACAAGTCGGAGGGACGTGTTCTGGCAGCCAGCATGCCACGTTTGAAGAATGGAGTACCAGGTTCAGGGCAGGTGGATGCCCCGGATAGGGAAGCAAAGCAAGAGGAAGTTCTCACAAGGGGCAAAAATGTACGGATGCACCGAAGAAGCTGATACTGGAAGCTGTGACAAAAAATAAGGCTGTTACACAAGAACTGCAAGGCCATGACGTTCGAACAGGTCCACGGTACTGATCGCTTTCAGAAAGGGAGAAGCGCAATTGTCCTAATGCCAATATGGATGGCCAAGAGAAACAAGCATTCTACATGTTGCGGAAGAGTAGTATAACAATAGTATAACTATTTTGGGGGTTCCTTATTATAATCATAGTATAATATGCCCCAAAATTCTATTCTAATTATTAAGGCCCTACATTAAGTAACGACGAGGCCAAGCCAGCGACACTTCCTGACTTGTCATGCGCCAGCCCCAAGCCTGAATCCTGAAGCCTGAGATTGAGAGCCGCTGAAGCCAAGAGCCTTAGGGTTGGCACCAGACCTTACTGCAACAGAGCCAGCCTCATACATCCGTCCATACACATCCGTAATTCAATACGTCGTACATCTTCCAACCCTCGGCCTTTGAGCACAAAGATACCTTCAGCTGACTTGAAAGGCCTTGGTGGAGGCAGGTGCGGACGTCGTCCATGAGCCTCGTCTTCTTGAGCATCTGATGCAGGTCCTGTACCATAGTCGGATTTCAAACCCCCCAGCAACAGCCTTTAAAACGCAGACCAAAACCGCAACAACAAGCACCCCGTTGTGCTGCCTTTGTTTTAAGGAACCCGGTTTGGAACCTGGGAAGGAAGTCTTATAGGCTTATGGGGACCAAGAACCAACCAATTTTGCGGTTGGCTGGTCCGGGCTTGAGCTCCGGCAGCTTTAGGCTTTGGTGTTTAGCTTCATTCTGGCCCAGAAACTCAAACTCGACTATAATTTTTCGGTTGAGGGTTTTTGAAGTTCAGAGTTGTTCAGCAACAAAGGGTATTAAGAGTGCCTACTAGAACTTCAGCAGCATGGGCTGATTGAAGGACCGTTTAGCTCATCCGAGTACATCCCTATAGTTCCTAAGCCCTGGACTACCGGCGCAGCTCAAACACCAGCCACCTGTGTCTAGGGCAGGCTTAGCTGTTGTCGTAAGGGTTTCGTTATACATCTTCAGCTGTTTTTCTACACACGCTTGCATGGGAAACCTACACCCTACCGGGGCCTTCCGGGGCTCAGTATGACTTTCTTGCCATGTTAGCTACTTTGATGGCTACCAATCTACCAAACAGAGGGGTCCAGTAAGCCCGCCCTGGTCTGATTGACCCTGCAGGGTTTAGGGTTAAGTGCACGCTTTATTTCGGGACCTTCGCGGATCCTCGTCAAGCCTCTACAACGACCTAGGAGCCCATCGTTACCAACCAAAGTTCCAACATAATTTGGGGGATCGACCCGACAGCGAGAATGGTTGGCCTTAGATTTTGGTATCACAGATAACAGTTTTTCCGAAGCCCACTCATGTGCAATTCTAGTAGTTGGTTGCCACTACCTGTATTATCATAATACATGTTGGCCTACTGACAACGAGCACGAAAATGCAGACAACTGGGCTTGAATTAATGCTTGCATTTATCGCGCGCGCCCCTTTCCTTGGCTGCGGGCTGAAACATGTCTGACCCAGGCAGTCTTAGTTGCCTGAGTCGTGTGCATGTGTCTGTGCAGCAGATTCACCTCTGCCTTGGGTCCAAGACCCATGCAGCCTTGCATGGACAGGGCTAATCGTTGAGGTTACCAAGCTCTTGGGGCTTGCCGGAGACAGTGACAGGGATGCCGGAGACCATGGCAGAGCTATGGCAGAGGCGCGAGTATTATCGGCGGCCCAGATACCTCAAGCGCTGTATGGAGGAAAACCCGACGGCATTTCTGACTGCCACGATGATCGGCTCCTGGGATCCGAAGTTAATGTTCAGGCCTAGAGTAGGCCTGGTGTAGGGTTCCCTAATTGAACTTTTCAAGAAGTCCTATTATAATTCCTCAGGCCCTCACATCAAAGCCACTATGTAAACCTGTAAACCTTTCGGACGCAGGGCGAGTTGACGGGGCCCCTCAAGTCTCGGACCGCTTGTCGGGAGTGCCGGGACTTGGGGAGGGCCGAAGGACTTTGGTCCGTGGACACATCTTTAACATGGGTAGGGTTTAGGGTTTAGGGTTTAGGGCACTGTCTGACGTATATGTCGACAGGCTTCAGAATAGCCACCTAGGGCCTAGGATTGTAGCCAGCTTGTAACCCAAGCAGACAAGAGTGATGTTGCGAATCCGTGTGTAACCTTATTCCTGCACTGCAGTACTTTACCGCTATTCGATAAATAACCGTTGCGCCAGGTTCCTTGGCCCTGGTGGTCACAATGATCGTCTGCATTCGTCACTCACGTGCGCTGGATGCCAGGCCGTTTTGCTTGCTCCCTGGCCATTCTTGATGTTTTGATTTGGGGTGCCCCTCGTATCTTCGCGAACAGGAGATGGTTTTGTTGGCGGCGGTCTTTCATTGCGCTTTGGTGTTGCCTTCTTCTAGAGCTATTGCACGCAGGTGAGAGTCATACTCAAAGTTCTAGTATAGGGGCCTAAATAATTTCCGATACTATTTAGCTGGTTCCTTGTGATAATTATAGTATAACCTACCCCGAAACCATATTGTAATTGTTAAGGCCCCTACCTTATGCTGAAAAAAACAAAAAGTCTGGAAGCCCCGAGAGAGGATGCCCCATCGAATCTTCGGTTCAACTGCAGGACCCGGTAGATGTGTAAGAACCCAAATTTGGGTAATGTAGGGGCCTTAATAATTAGAATGAATAGGGCTTTGGGCCATTATGCTACAACTATCATAATTTCAGTAACCATGGTCCCTTTTGGGAACCCTCTATAATTCTACCTTCAATACGGCAGCCTATAGTTTGGCAGCTTGGAAGAAACCCTAGCCCTAATTTGGACAACCACACACATTATTTATGTATGTCTCGCTCTCTCTCTCTCTCTCTCTCTCTTTCCCTGAACCCTGAACCCTAAACCCCTGTTGTTCCCTGTTCGTTAAAGTAAATAGCGAGGCTTCGGACCTCGTACCATGGGATGCTAGCCTTCCCCACCGTCTGGGCCTTCTTCTGCTGGCTGACGCTCTTCACCCCGCTGTCAACGCCCATTGCCGAACTGTTCATGGGCCAAGGTCGTTGTTCAGGGTGAAGCTTCAGACCTGTTAGACGTGAGCCAATTCGGAGATTCCACTTTTAGTTAGGTCTCTGGGTGTCTGGCGGTTGCACATGGCAGATGTGCAGGTGAGGCCTTTGCTATCTATTCTTTCATCGGGATTCTCTTCATGCTGGTATCTGTGGAGGCCATGAAGCAAGGAGAAGGCGCAGAGATTGACGAAGCTTCGTCACGGACGTCCCAGGTTTCTCTGCGCCAGAGCATCATCCAGATCCTGCAGAAGTTTGGGCCGCAGAAATACTTCGCCGTGCCTCCCTTCGGATGTTGCTTCAGGCTCTGTGTTCAACCACACCATATCACAGCAAAGCAATTGCTCTGGGTCTCCAGACTCGTGAGGCAATATGTGGTCATGCAGGTTTTCGTGAATGCCTACTTCATGTGGGCTCGATTCACATTGGATCCATACTGGGAGGTTGATGCTGTGGCGGATCCCCTCTTGAAAGTTTCAGGCATGGTCGCCATGTACGGCCTCTTTGTGATGTATGCGGCTACGCACGAGTTGCTGCATCGCTGGAACACCACCAAGAAATTCATTTCCGTCAAGGCCAGCCGCTGCTTGTGCATCAGGATAGAAATGAAATTCTGAAGATCTTACATTCTGAGGTAGCCTTCAGAAAAGATCCCGCACGAAAGTACAAGACTGCGGGAGCACCTTGGGTACACTGCGGCCACGCCTGACGCCGCTACGAAATGCTGTTCAATGGACTCGTCTTTGCCTTTCCTCAACCCTAAACCTAAACCCTAAACCCTAACTACCATGCGATCATGCCGTAGATGCTCCCAGATCTGCTTAGTCATGCGTACCCTTAGGATTCATGCAGGTTTTGGTGTTTAGGATTCGGGGTGCATGGTTGTGGATTATATTTACAAAGGGCTCAAGCACAAAGCAGATTAAGGGGTCCTGTGGACCTCGAAACCCTGTAATCCCCCCATGTCAGAACTTTTTATAAAACTGCTTATAATAATTCTTACCAGCCCTCAGTATAGGGCCCTAAAGCCATGGCTGCTACTGCTTATACTAATGGAACCCGTGAAAGGGGACCCTTCAAACGCAACTCTGCTGCCTCATGGAACCCATCTGGGGGTTTCCGAAAATGAAGGCTACTTTATTTTGGGGGGGTCCTTTATAATCAGGATCCTATTAGTTAGGGTGCTTTTTTAAGGGTCCCCTATTTTCGGAAATCCCCATCTAAACCTTAGAGAAACCTTACAGTAACCCTTACGGTTACAGTTTTAGGGTTCTGGCTACGGCCAGGCCATGGTCGCTCTGAGCATTCTGCAACAAAAGCTGCTTGGGCTCCTGGTGCCACTGCTGGCAGAGGAGAAGAACTGTTGGGTGGATCCAGAGCACCCTGCAGCTGGGCGTGCATGTAGGGTTTAGGGTTTAAGGTTTAGGGTTTAGGGTTGTGCTACTGCACACGATTGTACTAGTGAGGTTCGAAGTATCGAAGTACTTGCAAGAGTAAGCTCTATAGAGTTCATATAATCTTATTGCACCTTAGAACCCGATTTTTACGGTCCAGACCGAGCATCATTGGCTCATTCCTGGTGAACCTTCTGAACTTCACACATTCGCACTTCGCCATTTGCTCCTTTGTGTGAGGTTGGTTGGAACCTGACATCCATACCTATAGGCCCCATAGTAGTTCCTTTTGGGATTACCTAATAGGATCCTAAATATAAGTCACAAAAAGGAACTACTATGGGGCCTATGGGTAGAGCCTGACCTCTGGGGCGGTACTTAAAACCTGGTAACCCCTCAAACAAACCTTAGACCTTTGATACGACTACTGTACATGGCAAAACTAGTGAGAGCAGCGTGGTTGTAGTATGGTCCTGGTTGCCTGCTCTTTAACCTTTTTTCGGTACTACAATCTCCTTATAATCCTGTTATACTTCCAAAGGTTAAACTTTAGTTCCCCAGGATACTGGACAAGTAGGTGGTTATCGGATCCTTAGGGAGTCGTTCGCTGCGGGCAGCCCCACTTGTATAGACGCTCTACTACACCTTCGGGTTTTGGTGCTCGGGTTTGCAGGCTCATAGTTCTTAATCTGAAATTTACGATTTTGTAGGGTTCATGTGTGTACGGTCTTCATATTCGGTGGTGCGAGCAAGGACGAGACGGAGCGCCTCGTGCATTTCTGGGTCACTTTCGCCACCTTGCTGGCAGCCTGCTTCAACAGATGATCAAACAAACCTTAACACTGTTTTTTGCAAGGGTTTGCTTGGGTTCAATATGCTGATCCGCGACATGTCTTGGAGACGGCTATGTACAGTCACAGTTCCGGGTCTTCAGAAATTTGTATCGTGCAGATGGCACTGCAGTGGTGGCTGGGGACTTAGCACTGCAGTTGGGCGTCTGTGAGACTGTGCAGAAGATGTTGGTGGCTTGTGGGGTGCCTTGTCTTCTGCAACCAAGGAGACAGTTGTAATGTCGTGGCTTATTGCAACTTGTCGGCCGTTCAGTAGTACAGTAGCAACCTCAGCATTGAATGCAATGCGCCGAACCCTACACCACAAAGTCGTGAACCTTGCCCGTGACCCACCCAACCCAACCCCCAAATTATAAATTGGAGGGCCAACTCCCAAACCCCCCACCTCGATACTCTTCATTGGTGCTTCTGGGCCGTTCCCCTGTGAGGGTGGGCAGGATCTCTTGTTGTTTGAAGGTGGCACTTATTGGGGCTATTCTAACAGACCCAGGAGGGTTTTGAGCTCAGAGTTTTGAAGCGAGGATTCGGAGTTAAGGGATTGGGATGTCGGAATTCACAAGCCACCTTCAAACATGGTTTCTATGTACCCTAAGCCCTAAGCCCTAATCCCCTCAAAAACCCCTAAACCCTAAACCCCTGAACCCCTCAAAAACCCCTAAACCCTAAACCTAAACCCTAAACCCCTAAACCTAAACCCCTAAACCCCTAAACCAGGCTTGTCCCAGTTGTGAGTGCTGAAACCCCTAAACAAAAACATGCACGGTCCAAGGAGCAGAAACCGTAATTTCCTAATCACAGAAGCTCAGAAACTCGAAAGCTGCTGACCTTAGGAACCAAATCACGCAAACAAAATGTATTGGGGTTTAGGGTTTAGGGGTTTTAGGGTTTAGGGCTTTGGGGTTTTAGCGTTTAGGGCTTTAGGGGTTTTAGGGTTTAGGGCTTGAGGGGTTTTAGGGTTTAGGGGTTTAGGGTTTAGGGGTGGGATATCCCGACATACTATTGCTTAACGTAAGTAACGAGGGCGTCATGGGAGATGACAGAATTATTGTTACGCTTAAGTGCTTTTGCGGGCTCTTTTGAACTCGAAGAGGACTGCAGTACCTAGATCCTTACATACTGTTTGTTATGGGGATCTTGACTAGGTTATTCCAACAGCCTTTAGTGCAATCAGCCCTAACCTACCTTAAGCTGCGTTGCAGGCGCCGCTGTACTTGGCATTTTATCTTAGGTTTACGGTGACCGTCCCTAAACCCTAAACCCGCGACGTACTCGGTGACACATGCCAAAGTGCAATGTTAATGCTTCGATGGACCAGTGTCGCTACAGACCTTGCCAGGCTTGTCCGAGTGTGAGTGTCAAAAAACCTTATAAACCCTTTGTACTTCTTGTTCTAGGGGTTTACGGGTGAAAGTACATGCCCTAAACCCTAAACCCTAAACCCTAAACTAAGAAGTGCTTTGCAAGAGGTCTCGGCTTTCCCTGCTTCAGAGGTGGCTGACTCTTGGGCAGATCATTGTGCATTTTGTTGTTGCAGGTGTTCAGGGCGTTGGGTTTTGATAAATGTTTGGGACCGGAGCAGCAAATAGAATTGAAAGTCAGTAAGATGTGGTCGGCAGGAATAGATGCACGAATGACGGAAACAAGTGTGGCGAGAATTGAGTTTGTCTTGCCTGAATCCTAAACTCCAAACCCCTAAACCCTAAACCCTAGAGGGATGCGTTGCATTACCAGACCTCAGGACTATCCCATTAAGCATCTGGACCTGCTGGAGCTCGAGCTGCGGCAGATCCATGCGCAACCGTAACCCTTGTGAGCAAAAAGGGCGTCAGGTCACAGCGTAAACCCTCAGCTCGAAAGCTTCTAGAGCTATAGGCTAAGAAACTCCAACCCAAATCTGGAACTCCCCCAAGCCTGGAACTCCTCTAAGTATGGAACTCCTCTAAGTAAGTTTTACTTAATTTGTCTACCAACGCGGAAGCCTGAACCGGAATCACTTCTGACCACGGACAAACCTGCATAACCAGTGGCCCAAGTCCGAAGCGACGTTTATTAGGGCTTAGGGTCTAGGGTTTAGGGGAAACTGAACCAGGTGTGTGTTTACCGTGGTTTTTTACCCAGCAGTGACAAGCGTGAGTGCAGCCGAAAGACGAATCCGTCAAACCCAGCAATCCATACTTTACTTTTGCGTTGGAGTGGCGTCGGGATCGACATGGAAGTATTCATAACTCAAACAAAGCTGAAGCTTAACGAAACCAGCAACATCGCTGCTGTGTGGCAGAGCATTTTGCATGGATCAACACTGTGTGCATGCGTGTCTGAAGTCGCTCGTTGAAGTGGGAAGCCGAGCTTTGGTCGGTAATGTAGTGGCCTCAATAATTAGAATATAGGGTTTGGGGGCCCATTATGCTTTCATCAAAATAAGGACCCCCCCCCAAAAAAAAAAATAGTCTGGGTAGTTATTTAGGCCCCTACATTAGGCGTGTAGTCTTCGAGGGTTTATCGTTTATGACGCCACAGATTGTAAGCACACGAATGGTGTAAAGAGTTCAACTATGTCACGATCCATGCTTTCAATGTGTTTGTTTGGCCCTTGAGGCCTAAAGTTGTCCTTGCATGATTACGTTAGGCATGTTTTCTGAAACTGCCAGAGTCTTGGAGGGCCGAGCCCCCGGACGAAAAGGAGGTCTGTTTCTAAGGCATGACCTTCTCAAGTATGTTGTGCATTTTGGGATGGTCCAGTTGCTTTGTGTGGGGAAGCGTCAGGCTTCGTGGAGTGACTGGTTATCGGGTTCTCGGATTTGGTCTTTGAGAATTGGATTCAGATGTGGGGCGTTGCAGTGGAACTGAGCCTTTCAGTTCAAGATGCTTGGAACTACTTAGGACGCTGCCATGGCTCAACAATGTAGCCACGCCGATCTAGGTTTCTAGACCCTATATCCCCCTGCAGATTTGAACCCTGCTTGAAGCCTCAGGGAACCCGGCAGGTCAGTCATAAACACGACATCTCCACTTAGGGCGTGTGAACTGCTGAGTTTTGCCGGCTTACTAACTATGTCCCGGGATCCTCCGGTTACAAAATATACCCGGCAAACCCTGATCCGCAAGCCCTAACTGCCAACAGTTAGAGCGGCACAAAAAATCGGACTGCCTGACATCCGCTAGCTCTCATACCTTGCCTCAGTGAAGCTTTAACAACTCAATAAAGCCGTAAAGAAGCATAAGGGAACGTTTTCGAAATAGTGGGTAATATAGGGGCCTGAATAAATAGAGTAGGTTTGGGGTATATTCTATAAGAAGCATAATTAGGAACAGCCCCCCTAAACCCTATTCTAATTATTAAGGCCCCTACATCAACTAGAGCTCCGTCCCCTAAACCCTAAACCCTAATCTGTCCCGCATGTTACCAGTTAGAGTGTTTCACATTGCAGACTCGAACCATATGCCTCGCCTGGATTGTCCGAGTGTGAGCGCCGAAACCCTAATCTACCAATGGCTTCAGCTCTGAGCCGGGGACGCAGACAGAGCTGCCCTGGCCAAAGGCGCCATAAGCAGCTCGCTGCCTGGCCTTGATGGTTGAGGAAGATACCCCCAAACCCAAACCCTTAAACCCTATAAACCCTACACCCGAAGAAAGCCTAAACCGAATCAGAACAGGGCTTCCCGTGTAGTTTCAGTTGAGTTTCGGAAGTTACGGGTCTTGGAGTCTCTGGGAGCCGGCATCGGCTGTTTTTTCGGTGTCCTTCAAGGAGGAGTCCCTTCTTTTTTGTTTCTCCTGGTTGCTTTTGATGAGAAACCAGCTACGTTGGAGTCGATCATGGGATTCCTGATCCTCTCAGGCTTCCAGGTTTGCCTTTGTAAAACACGCATAACCCAGGTGCAGAGCACATTCGGTGTATATGTAAGTATATGTGTGTATGTATGTATATATATATATATGTAGATATACATACACGTACGCGTTTGTGTGTATGTATGCATATACGAAACTTATATACATATTATTTTTTTGCGTGTGGGCATCTTTGTATTCACAGAGAAGCAGGCGGGCGCATGTGTGAAGACAAGTTCTGTTTGTGAGGCTTCGGCTTGGCCTGTTATCCCCAAAGCCCTGGTTGGAGAGGCTTTTCTGCTGCCCGTCGCTGTGGGGCCGACGTTTCTCGCGCTCCATCTCCTTCCTGCAGATCGGGGTCATCAGGCAAGGCTGAACAAGAGCTTTACCAGGAATCTAGTCTTCAGTTGCCACAAATGGGGGATGCATCGGCTTTCCTTCTTGTCCAGAAGACTTCGTCATCTCAAGGGAAGCTCTCAGCAAAGAGCCCAATTAAGGGGTTCAGGGCGTAATGTAGAGAAAGAGAGGACAGCAGGGGGTTCCTGTTGTCATTGACCGCTGCCGCAACCTCATTTTGTCAAGAAGGGCATGCAGTGTTCCGAACAGTCGCCGACGTCAGATCCAGAATTGAAGCTTAGGCATGTTTGCTCTTTACACACACCTACTATCAATCTGCCGGCGCTAATGCCAAGGTGTGGGTCTTTGGTCTTGTTTTTGTGAGCTGGATCCGCAAATCATCGGGAGCCAGAGCACTTGCTGGAACCCTACAAGTTATCGTGACCTCTGGGACGAAATACTTGGCAACCTTATACCTCAGAGCTCCCAGTGTTGAAGGGTTTAGGGTTAGGAGGCCCTAGTATAAGAATAATATTCAGGGCCTCCCAGACCCTGTCTACTTATGCAGGCACCCTGCTTGCGTCCAAGCAAAGCAAGAAGCAAAACAAGTTTCAGCTTGGATGCCTTGGGGGCTCTGGGTCACCCTATAGCCCATAGAAAAGCAACACCTCAAGCTCAAACCCGTACATGACCACGAAAGCCCCATACAACCCCGAACGCCCGTACCTACGATTCCGGAACAAAGGCTCTCCATGGGTGTAGTTCTGGGTAGCTCCTGCTTTAGGCTGTTCCTGTGCAAGGTTGTCTGGTCTGAAACAAGGGTATCGAACTCAGGGGGACATGTCTCTTTCCGCAAGCATTTTCAGTGCTTCCTGCACCGCTGCCGCTGTCCTGACTTTACCTAAACCTTTGCCGGCTATCCACCCTGTAACCTATGCGGCTTTATCAGTTCTTAACATAACCATGGTATTTGCAGGCTTAGTTTGGGCCTGGGAAGCCAAGCAAACAAGATTCATATGCAAAATAGTTACGGCCTGATATTCTAGTACTGGCCCCTCTATCGATATAGAAGCACACCATATTTATGACTGCATATCTATATCTATATATATATATATGTATGCATACAAAAGGAACTAACTCAGCCGTGTAATCCCCATTAAACCTTGTAACAACTTTTTAAACCCCGACAACAAACTTTTCCAACTAGAAAGTAGAAAGCCCTGCAACCAAGACTTCACGAAGTCAGTCAGGAGCATGACGGAGGCTCGTTCCGGCGATCCCTTTTGATCCAAGGGCTTGGGCTGGCTGGCTTCGCCGAGCCCTTATTAGTTGATTATATTGAAGGTCCCAGAAAAGGTTTTGGAATGGTCTTGTAGGACGTACTACAAGGGTGGTTCAAGGGTTGATGCTCAATGGTCCATGGTCCCATGAGGGGAAGCATAGGCCCAGTCATAAGACCCTAATGTAGATTGGTAGGGGGTACCCGGTACCATTGTTCCCTTGATCCTGAAAAGAGCACCAAGGTCAATGCCGAACCGGCAACTGCCGGCATGAGCGCTGAAGCATGTGCGGCATGTTGTGATACGGACGCTCCTGAACGACTTCAGCGTCTCGTAAAGTTTTCACTGTGGCGCCCCCTTAAGCTTAAGTGAGTCTTTTTATTGCTTTACAAGATATGAACCCGGGCTTTAGACAGTCTATCTTCAGCACCACCTTTTTGTTTTTGTTCGGTGCCGTCTGGCTCTCGTCAGTTAGGAGCAACTCTGGTAAGGACTGGTGCGCCTGCGACCATCGGGTGTGCAACTGTCAGGCTCACTTCCGCCAGCGAGGCCCTCCTTTGTTATTTAAGCAGGTTGTTGTTACACATGTTTGGGTGGGGCTGGGGGAAGCCACCCATAGGCCCCATAGTAGTTCCTTTCTGGGATTACTTAATAGGATGCTAAATACAAGCCACAAAAAGGAACTACTATGGGGCCTATGGCTAAACTCATAGTTACGATGGTTATGATTTGAGGCGGCTTCCCAGGACATGTGCTTGCATGAGGTGGTTCTCGGTGCCTTGCATGCTGTGAGACTTGCAGGCTCACACGACGATACCCTAAACCCTCAACAAGCAGCTCACAAGTCTTTGCTCCTAAACTCCCATGATTGAAATCCTCCAAACCAGCCACTCGTTCCATGTTGTTTCACCGACAGTAAAGCATTGATGCGAATTGCACCGATGATGCAATGCAGTGGGCAGAACATGGCGGCTGAAATGCATCCTGAAGTTGACACCGTCAACCCTAATGTAGGGGCCTAAATTTTTCAATACTCTTGGGGATTCCTTATTCTAATTTTAGTAGAATGGGCCCCGAAACCCTATTCTAATTATTAAGGCCCGTATACTACACACTCTGACCGAGCTCTCGACCCCGCTTGAGCTTGCGAGGCATTGCCGTTCCCAAAGATGCAGCTGAGGCGTTCGAAGCTGCGCAGGCGACGGTTGCAATGCATGCACTACAAGATTAGGCATCTTATAGGTTCGCAAGTTCATGATTTCTGAGGGTTTCCTCCCTTGAGCCTCGCAGCAGAAGGCTGAAAACTAGCAATAAAGTCCCTTGACTTGTTCGCCGAAGAAAACACTACTGTTGTGGCTGTAGTGTTTTACGGCCCCGAAATAATTAATAAAGAGTCTTCGTCCGCTGAGCTTCTTCGAGTTCCTTCTGCTGCCAACGCCCTCGAGAACCCCGGGCTCCGCCCGACGACGACGACTCTGCAAACTATCATAGCAAGCTATCTTAGTCTACTCCTTCTACCGACCCCCTACCAAACCACTTGCCGAAGACTAATGGGGAACGAACGAGTTGAAAGAGTCAGGGGAGAACTAAGCAGCTTGAAGCAACCAAACGTTACCAACTGGCTAACTAACTCGCCCCCTCACTCGCAGAGATTCCGAGGCATCCCGCATCGCTGCAGGTGGCGCAGCCGGGGAGGAGGAGCTCGGTGACGCCTGGCGCGCTGAGCTGAATTGGCGAGGGTCTCGGGCAGTGCGGATGATATAGTCTGTATTGGTCAGCTATTGGTTAATTTTGTGGTTTTGCCTTTTTTTGTTTAGCCAAAAAACGAACTACACAGGAGATTCGATGCCATAGGTATTTCTTCTGATTGCTATAATACATTAACACAACCCTAATAAAGCCAAGCATGTCGTCATTGTTGTATATGATACGCATTGGTACTTTTACACGTGTTTATTAAGCAAATATCGTGTTGAGCCTGCGGTCAGAGACTTTCGGTTTTTGGAGTTCAGGGTGAGTTATCGTAGGGTTTCAGGGCAGGGCTACTCACATCCTCCACCATGGATCTGTGGGTTTAAGGTAGAGATTCAGTACTTCCTTCCAAGGGCCCTAAAGGGATGAGGTTTGTAGAAGGAAGAACGACCCTAAACCCCAGACCCTGAACTGCCGAATCCTAATCCTAAGCCCCGATGGTACCCTTACAGGTCCCTTCAAGGAACCCGTCTAGGTCAGTCTTCCAGTTCCTGCAAGTGGGTCAGAGGCGGACAGCGGAGCTACCGCGCTGGCGGCCTGCCCTGGAGGAGGTGAAGAGCAGCTGGTCGGTCGTGGAGAAAATGCTATTTAGGAGTCGGAAAAGTTCGTAATGATATCCCCTTACAGTCCATAACTTAGTTTTACATACTTATCATGCCAGAAACTCTTGCTCCAAGTTTTTTGGTCTGTCAATTCGCCTGCAAGGTTTCCTTGCAGGAGTCGGGTTCGCTTTTAGGGTCTAGACTCGCCTGCGTTTAGTTTCTAGAAGCCCTGAGCTTCGCATCATTCGTACCAAATTACCAAGCGTCTGAAGCTGAAGACTTTGTGCCCGCCTCGTCTGTCCTCCCTCTCCCCTTCGAGAAGGCTTTGAGATTGGAGCAGGTGGAGATCTTGGTAGCATGACGAAAGACTGTCCACAGCGTGTCGTGCTTGTTTTTATGAAAGAGACCTCTCAACAGCTTAACTCCATCACATGGAGTTTGTATGCATTTCAACTGCCTATGTTCCTCTCGGGCCATCAAGTTTTTACGTTTACGAACTGCCAAAGACCAGGCCAGGGTTTCTTTTTCATAATAGCTCGGACAACATACCTGACCTACCTCCAACTTTTATTCTCAGCCTAACTTTGTAGGGTCCCGGTAATTTCTATACTGGGCCTTATATTGCAGGTAGAGATACGATGGCCACTTCTTCGCTTCCTCCCCCCCCTCCTGCTGAAGAGCTCCAAAGCCCTAGGCACCACCACAAAGAACCCGAAAGCTCAAACGCCCCAAACCCCCCAAAAAGCAAAAGTTCATTCAAAAAAGCCCCAATCCCACCAAACACCCGAAAAGTTATTCAAACAAAACCCACACCTGCAGGACCTCGAGGTGCGAAACTCCACGCTGCCCGGCGCCGGCCGAGGCTCTCACATCTTAGAGCTCCTTTAGGGTTTAGGCTTGGTTTATAGAGCTCCTTTAGCGCTTAGCTCTGCGTCTCCAGGGCTCTAGGGCTTTAGGGTTTTAAGGTTTAGGGTCGAGGGTTCCAGAGTTTAGGGATCTTAAGTTGAAGATTTACGGCCCTTCTACATGTAAAGAACTTGTCTGACTGTGCAGCTAAGCCATGCTATAACATTTGGCTCAAGATGAAAAGGAGCCGAGCTAAGCTGTGCTTCTTCGTCCGGGGTCGGGTTTCCTTTTGGGGTTTCCCTTCCCTCTCCTTTCGTTCCGAACCCTACCTTGTGCTTTCTGTGGTTGGGGTCGGAATAACTTCTTAATAGCTGAGTACTGTAAACCTTGAACTTTTTTGGGGTTTAGATAACCCTACCATAATTGAAAGGGTTGAGCTTTTTTGAGGGGGCTAGGATACCCCAGCCCCGAAGTAAGGGGTTTTCTTGAGGAGTCCTGGGGGGTTCTATGAGGATTCCTTGACCTGGGAGAGCTTTAAACTATTTTGAGGGCATGTACTAGGGTCGTCGTAGAAAGTTTGAACATTTTTGGGGCCCGGTTGTTGACGAAGAGAGCCCTTTAGGAAACTTAGGAACCCTGAAGAGGAAGGAGCACATGGCTTTATCAACGTGGTTGTAGGGGGGTTGTGTGAGTATGAGGGAATTCGGGGCTAAGGGAGTTCATAGTGAGCCGCAGACAGTTGGAACATGGAGTTGGATGATGAGTGCTGGCATTTCCTATACATGAACGGCATGAGGAAAATGATGCCCCAACTTTACCCTAAACCCTAAACCCCTAAACCCTAAACCGTTAAACCCTAAGCCCTTAAACCCCCAAACTTTAAACCCTGTAGAAGTTCATGGCTCTGGGGGCTAGGGATGATTAGGTTTCTAGGGGTGTGGTATGTTCGGCCTAAATTATCTGCACCAGGGTTTCTGTCGGAAGTGCCACATACATAAAGAAATAAGGAAGTAACGTGACTAAATGAATATTCCTGCATATGTAGAATATATATATATATATATATATATGTATACACGGATATGTAAGGCTATGCTACGTTCGTATAGAGAGTTAAAGCCCCACATCTGCAGCAGGATCCTTTGTTGATGCTTTTTGGGAGTTTGGGGCTTTCAGGCTTTCGTTGCTTTAGGCCTTTCAGGCTTTAGGGCTCTATAGAGCTATGGGGGTTTAGGTCTTCATGCTCCTCCGTGTCTTGGTCAGCCAGAACACATGTCTGCAAGGACTACATGGAAAGAAGATGGAGGTGGAGAGTAGTGTAGCAACCCTAAACCCAAAACCCCAAAACCCTAAGCCCTAAACCCTAAACCCGAACCTTAAACCCTGTCCCGAAAGATGGCGAGGATGGAGTAAAGAACGGCAAAACTCTGGCTGCTGCATGACATGACAGGTGCATGCTCGCGTTAAGCTTCCGAGGTTCCTCGTTTCGTCGGCTGTATGGTCCGAATTAAAATTAAAGGCCGAAATGATTACCAATAATATTCTGGGGGTTCCTTATTCTAATGAGAGTATCAGTAAAATGGGCCCCAAACCCCTATTCTGATGATTGAGTCCCCTATAGTAATTGAATACCTTGAAATGGCTGAGACTTCGTCTGTCGTGGGCATTGGCTGGGTGGTCGAATAGGGAATCCTTATTTGCGGTTCACCTTTGGGGGAGGGCCTATTCTATGCCATCTTGTACTTGGGCTCACATGGGTAGTTCTCTAAATTAGGGTCCCTTTGGGGGTCCTTCTTATAAGGGTGCCGTACTATATTGGGGACCTGAACAAGGACCCTAATTTAGAGAACTGCCCACATTGTAAAGAAAGTAGGTGATAGATGCTAAAGACAGTGCGGGAAGACAACGATACTTCCAGGAAAAATAAAGCAACATGCACCACTCCCTACACTCCATGGGCCAAGATCCACATCCAAGCCCTGCTGACTGTAAACCCTACCCTAGACCCTAAACCAAAGCCCTAAACCCTAAACCCTAAGCCCTAAACCTAAGCCCTAAACCCCAAACCCTAAGCCCTAAACCCGAAACCTAAACCCGAAACCCTAAAGCCGAAGCTCTAAACCTGCAGCCTCTTTTACTGCGCTTGTTCAGGCCTCTTTGCAGCCAGGGCCCTCCCGAAGGGGACCGTCCTGCCGCCCTACGGCGGGCAGCAGCTCACCTACCGCGAGGTAGGGTTGAGGGTTTAGGATTAGCCTGGGTTCAAAAAAGGGCTTAGGATTAGGGTGCTCCTGTTGGTGGGCTTCAACTTAGGGTTTAGGGTGTAGGGTTTTAAGCCCTAAGCTTTAAACCCATAGGAACCCACTACATATCCGCATGGACTATGTTGAAGCACATAAGCACGTACCGAGTCCATGCAGACCCACACCCAAACAAATATTCAATATCGACTGCTGGAACCCTCCTCCGACCCAGTCTCAGCTTAAAGGAACTAGCATCGCTTGTGGAAGCTTTGTAGGAACCTCCCTGTAGAATCCTAACGCTCAGCTCTTGTAAAGCCATTTAGTTCTTCTTTACCCAAACACAAGACCCGAAACCCGAAACCCGAAACCCTAACTCTAAACCCCAAACTCTAAACCCAAAGCACAAAATCACGTCGGAACTGCCAGGTAGGCCTCCGGGAGTTCAGCGAGGGCATGACCTACACATGGTGCCTTCGGTGCAGGGATGTAGAATTTGTTGAGGCTTTGATCCCAAACCAAGCTTCCGCTCGTTGTCATCCACAGCTTTTCCCTTGTGCTCTTGCCTTATAAGAGGGGGTGAGGGTTGCATTGGCATAGGCGCTGGCCGGCACCTCGGTCCGTGCTGAAAAATGGCTTTGGGATTTAAGGTTTAGGTGTTGGTAGTTTAGGGGTCTAAGTCAGGCTTTATCGTTCATGGCATCGGGCGTTTAGTGGTGTTTAAGGGTGCAGAGTCGCGGAGTTTAGAGTTTAGGGTTGAGCTTTCGGCTTTACCAGGTCTTAGGTGTTTCGCACTCTGAGGCCATTTCGGGAGTAAGGCATGAGAATTTAGGGTGGAGGGTTGCGGACCCCGGCAAGTTCGCTCCAGGGCTTTTTTGTGTTGCGACGGTTCAAGTTTAAAGGGAGTAGGGGTTACTAGTGAAAAAGGGTTTGCCAACTTAGGGCTTAGAGCCTTCAACCCTAAACCCTAATAGAGCCTTTTGCAGGAAGGACAGCACCACGATGTTGAATTTGCCCGGTGCTCAGCAAGTAAGGTGCCCACTCCGGAATGGAGCTGCGATGCTGGAAATGACTCCACAAGAGCTTTCTAGCTGGCACTTTGGGAAACTTTATAAAATTCCCCCTGATGGTTCTTATAGAGGTACCTATTCGTAAATAAATCCCAAACCCTAAACCGTCAAGGGCCCCAAAACCAAAACCCAGGCTTATCGAGGGCCCCAAAGCTCAACAACTGGCCTACTGCGTGGACAGCCGAATAGCTTCGGAGGGCAATCCCGCCTCTGGGCTGCCCAGTGACATCTGTTTGTGCCGCCTTCAGTTATAAACTAAACCCTAAACCCTAAACCCTAAACCCTAAACCCCGAACCGTGGGTTTCGGGTTTAGGGGTTAGGGGCTACTCGGGTTTACGGTTTAGGGGTTAGGGGCTATTAGGGGTTTGGGCCTTGAGCCAGCAGTGGTTTTCCTCTTGGGGACCCTTACTGAACCCAGAAAGTTCCCACCGCAGCCAAACCCTGAGGCGCGCTTCGTGAATGGAGCTTCAAGCTCGGATCCTTAGTTTAGTTCTCCAATACCCAACCTTTCAATTTTTTGGGCACTTGTAGTCGTATAGTTTACTCGTAATCTGAAAGTTAGAACCTTTTATTCTCTTGGCTTTAGTCGTAAAGTTTAGTCGTATTCTGAAAGTTGGAACATTTTATTTTCTTGGCTTATGGGGAAGTAAGGATCAGTGTGCCTTGGTAAACGTGGCTCGTTTGGCAAGTACCCGTTTTTTGCGGGTCCCAGGCTTAGGGTATAGAGTCGTATAGAGTTTAAGGTTTGCGGTCGAGGGTGGCTTGTTTCAAGTACTCATGACTTTCAACCACATACTATCAATAAGTAGCATAATAAGCACTCCCTACATGTAGGAGGTTTGGAAATCCAACCACCCGGTCAAGGTGAAAATGTGCGAGCTGGGGCAGGTCGGGCCTTCCGGCAGCAATCTCTTAACTCTGCAGTATAAAGCCTAAACCCAAAGAGACTAAAGTTGGGCCTAAGTCGGGTGTAGGGTTGAGGACCCGATCCTCTGAGGCATTCAGGGATTTCGGGGCTCATGGGTCAAGGTTGCAGAAAAATTTCTGCAACTGTGAGATCGTCATACTTCGACGAGCTAGGCAGCCTGCGAAGGGGTCTCGGACCCACCCTCGATCCCTAAACCCTAAACCCTGAAGCTTGCCGTACGTTGCTGGTGGATGCCTGGGGCTACGCCACGATCCTGGTTTTTAACTCGAACATTCGTGCGTTCAGCACCTGGGGTTTAGAGTTTAGGGTTTAGGGTACCTTGACATTGACATTGCTGCTTGACCTTGTTGAAAGCTGCAGTTCTTTATTAGTACTAGTCTACTAGTCGTTTGTACCAGTGTCACGGCGTACGACACTCGAGAGAACTTTCCGCTGATTACCAGCGAGGTTGTTGGTTCTGGACGAACCCTGAACCCAAAGCCTAAGCCCAAAATCCTGCAAATTCCAAGCCCTATCAACCGAGGTACTTCCGCACGACCCGGCCCGTCCCTGCAGGTGCTCAAGATTTTGGGGCTTCAAAGCTTCGAAGGTTATCAAGTAGCCCTACTCGCCAAGTTACAAATATACTGGGTCCCTGGAGTACGAGTACAATGCTTGAACCAAAAACACCCAGCGACAAGGCTCTTCCTGGTAAAGGGGGCTGAAAAGCAGCAACCCGCTCCGTAGGTAGCTGGGCTCCTAGCGTAGCTTTGTCGCAGTCATTTTTGGCATGGACTGGCAAGGTTTCGGATGTACACTCCAGAACAGGGTCTAGAATCTAGAAGCTTTAGCGATGGTGAAGCAGGTAAGTGGACCTAGCAACAGCAGGACCTGAGCCTCATCGGAAAGGCAGCAAAGGCGTTGAACAGCTTGCCGGACATACATCGAGCTGCTTCCGAGTAGCGAAGTTCTTTCTCTCAATGTGTCGTGAACAGCCCCAAAAGTTACCTTGAGTTTGGGGTGAGATGATAGGACGTGAGCACCTCTGACCTTACCATTACTCATCGTGATGGTGGAATGGTGGGGATGATGGTGGTGGCCATGGTGCGGTACTTTTGTCCCGTCACCATCATTGCTCTGCACTGCTGCTCACACTAACAGTACATGAAGCAATGATATTGATAGCGTTCCTCCTGCGTCGTTGTCAGAGCTTCTATAGCAGATTCACGGTACTTGCCAGGAACTGAGCTGATCACCAGCTACGGCGCCGACTACTGGGGTTTTGAAGGATGCAGAGTTCTGCCCTGGTGAAAAAGCGGGCGGGCATCGGGGCTGCCGGGTCTAGAGCGATTAGTCATAGGCCCCATTGTAGTTCGTTTTTGGGTTTACCTTGTAGTATCCCAAGTATAAACCACAAAAAGGAGCTAAAACGGAGCCTATAGGTATTCTGTCTTATCTCCAAAGGTCCTACATTTTTCTTGAACTTGAGCGGCCCTGAGCTCTGAAGTATGCTGATCTTGATGGTGCCAAAGCATTGCACAGAGGCGAGATTCAATTCATACAGATTGCTCATTCGGGATGTCATACGGTGGCAGCCTTCTATGATTGCCTGAACGGTGCCAAACCCGAGGTTTAGATTTTCGACCCCGCAGTAAGTCGGATTTCAAAATCTTTGGGGGGTTGTGGCTTTTTCAGGGGTCGGACTCTGATCTGAACATGCGCATGGACGGCTGGCCTGACTTACAAAGATACCCTAGAAGCTTGAGGTCCTAAGCCCGCAGACTGCAGGGCAGCTGTTGTGCGATTCATCATCCTCTCTACACTCATAATGCAAAACTCACCAAACACAGAAACTCAACCTCAAAACTTTAGCTTACCATTACGATTAGTGATAATATCGTCATTGCATACTGTTACTATTACTACTACTACTACTACTACTGCAGTGCTGTCGTCGACGTGCCAGGTGGGTGACAAACTACTACTACTACTACTACTACTACTACGACTACCACTACCACTTTGCTGCAACGTTTCCAAGGAAAGCAGTTCGGGTGCGAGTGCCCTGCGCTTTGCAGAGGGCTATCCCGAGGTGTCGAGGCGCGGAGTGCTCCTTCTTGTGTTTCCACGGCGTCGAGGCTCCGAGGAAGGTGTAATCTTGAGGTCAGAGGAAGTATAAATAGTCTTCTGTTAGGGCTCCTTACGAAAAGTACAGTGTAATATTATAATATACAGATGTAATGCTGGGGCCGGAAGAAGTATCACTAGTATTCCTGTGGGCTCCTTACTATAGTTTCAGTATTAGAAACCACAAAAACTTGAGATGGTGTAGTATTGGGGTAGGAGAG
Organism: Symbiodinium sp. CCMP2456; assembly: GCA_905221635.1. Classification (NCBI taxonomy): domain Eukaryota; class Dinophyceae; order Suessiales; family Symbiodiniaceae; genus Symbiodinium; species Symbiodinium sp. CCMP2456. Next base: position 49,183 of record CAJNDV010004714.1, on the reverse strand, counting down.
AAGTATCAATAGCATTCTTTAGGGCCCCTTGCTACAGGTAGAGTAGAATGTAGAAACATGATCTAACCCTACATTAGATGATGCTCAGACGAAGCTTGATGAATTTGTGAGACGGCCTGTCAGCCTCCTTCCACGGTCAGTTCTCGCAGATAAGGTTGCAGATGGTTTTGTCCGAAGATAGCACACAGGGTCGGAACCTTGGCGTAGATCCACAATTGTAGTGTCCTTGTTATAAGGACCCCTACATTAGCTCCCCTTCAAGATCTCAGACCTCCACATGACATGCTCCTCACTGCAGAACCCTGAGATCTCGCAGTGCAAGAAAGCTCTGGAAGAAAGGACGGGCAGCACTCAGAGTCCCCACCCTAAACCCTGAATATCCAAAACCCTACATCCTCAACCCTAAACCCTAAACCCGAAACCTCAAGCCCTAAGCCAGAAAAGCTTTCAACCTTAGAGCCGGTAAGCCTTAAACCCGAAGCCACTAGGAGCTCGACGTGAGTTCAGAGTCCTTAGGGCCTCTGTGGTAGTCCCCTCCCCACCCCCTCTCTGTTCAAATCGCTTCTGCTCAGACACTTCAGGGTTAAGCTTGGGTTGCGTTTGCCTTATAGAGTCTTTTTGGAACCCTGAACCCTAAACCCTATACTATAGAGTCTTTATGGAACTTTAAAACCCTAAACCCCAAACCCTAAAATCCTAAAGCCCTAAACCTTAAACCCTATAGACTCTTTAATAGAACCCGGTCAAGTCATGAAACCGGTGAGGTTCCTTCGCTTGCATCTACCGGATCTGCCTTGCGCGGCGCCTGCGAACAACACGGAATCGAAAGCAGAGTCTTGTTTTGTTCTGGGTTTAGGGTTTTGGGGTTTAGGGGTTTATAGGTTTTTTGTTAAGCAGCCTGGAACGAGTCAGCTGTCCTGGTGTGATGTTGCAAGCCAGTTGCAACAGGTTTGTTGTGGCCATGAGCTTCGTTTATGGGGGTATGTGGCTTTACGTAGAGGCTTCAGACGTGAGACAGGTAGGGTCCAGGGGTACGGTTTAGGGTTTAGGGTTTAGGCCGGGCGAGCTCCAATCAAGCCTGTGTAAAAAAAGGGTTTAGGGTTTAGGGGTTTTTAGGGTTTCGTAAGGCTTCAAAGGACCGGCAGTGCATCTAGGACATTTTCATGTGGGTAGTTCGTTACCGTTAAAGGAGCCTTATGGAAGGCCTATATACCTTATAGAACCTTCTAGAAGCCTTATATACCCTAAACTCCAAACCTGTAGTTTCCTTTTGTAAAAAGGCCGTAATTAATGTTAAACTGTAGACGGCCAAGTCGGTGCCCACCGACTCCAATGAACCAGTTCATAAGGAAAGCTTCTTAAGTCAGAATAGGGATCCGGCTATAATTCCGCTTACGGCCTATATTCCTTAATGATAGAGGTTTGCAGTCCTTGGGCATTGTTTGTTTCTGCTTGGAGCCATGCCGAGACCCATGCGCACACCTAAAACTCCATACCCCAAAGTGGTGTTCCGATTGAATGCGTTGGCGCTATGGTTTAGGGCGCCTTTTTCTGTTAAGATCTAGGGTGTTGGGGTTGAGGAAGCAGCATTTGAGGTTGAATTTCGTTTGAGGTTTTCCCTGCATTCTTGCTGATCTCGGATTGTTTTTTTGTGTTCGCTGGCTAAGACTCGAAGTGCTGTGCGTGGCGTACCCTCCACGACCGCTAACATGCCCGCAATCAAAGGTTCGAAAAGACTAAAGGCACCTTAGGGCCTTTTGCTTTGGAAGTTGTCTTCTTTGATGGTTGTGGTTCCTTGCTGCCTGTATGCGTTGGTCGTTCAGGGAAGGGAAGTAGGGCGATCAGGGGTTCAGAGGGAAGGGGAAAGAAAACTGCAAGAACCTCGAATGCTCAACAACGACAGTACTTACATGAGTGCTGTATGCTTGCACAAAGTCATAAGGAATAAGCATGTGTGTATGTATGTATGTA
>CAJNDV010004714.1:33992-47114 GCA_905221635.1 Symbiodinium sp. CCMP2456 | reverse complement strand
GTATGCATGTATGTATGTATGTACGCACGTAAGTATGTATGTATGTATGTATGTATGTATGTATGTATGTATGTATGTATATGTACGTATGTATGTACATATCTACATTTATACATATGTATGGGTAAATAGAATAAAGAAGTAAATGCACGGCAATGTTTGACATGATAATTGTAACATACGTATTTATAGATATTCTTAAACTATATACTTCTATCGTTGCTATGACCTGCGGTATATTCGTTGGTCAAGCGGCTTTGGAGCCTCTGGAATCTCACACGCTGCCCCGTCAACCGCGCAATAGAAGTAGTAGAAAGCGCCGCTAACAGAAGTTCAAAGCATGGCTTCCTCATATGTTCGCTTCTTGCACTCTCTAACTACATACTGCGAGGATATGCTGCCCACTCCACCCCAGGCATCGCCTGTGCCGGAGGACCATTTTCGTTTGTTTTGTTGTGGGGCAAGGTGCCCGAAATCCTCAGTGAAAGGTGCTTCTGCAGAACTTCCTGAGATTGCCTTGCGCCGGTCCCCACATTGCGGGTCGAGACGACATTCATGAAAATGAGCCAATTCGAGCGTGCAGTTCTAATTCTAGGCTGGTTTTTGTTGGTGTGGAAGCTTACGGTGTCATGCTTTGCTCTTTCACAAGAGGATTTCTTTGTCTGGCCATGTTCCCACCATAACCGAAGATGGCTCTTCCCCAGAGCCATACCCGGGATCGTGCTTGTGCTTTTTAGATTTATTTGGTTGACATTATTAATTTTTGGGATTTGAGGATATCAGGCAGGCTTTATCCACCGAAGAAGAAGGTGCCCAGTATGCTCTTTTTGTTTCACTACATGGCTCTATAGCGGCTCAACTTATGTTCCTCTGGTTAGTTGGACCTTGCAAACCTGCAGTCGAAATCAAGGTGGGACAGCTGACAACACGGCATGAGCAATTTCAACCGACAAAAACTGTCTTCTCAGTGTTGCTGCCATGCAGGACAGCGCTCCCGCTGCCAGCGAGTTTCCACCCTGGCTTCAAGGACAAAACCTCCAGTCTGCCTCCCCTGAAAGGGTTTAGGGCTACAGAAGAGCTTCAGGACTTGCAGGGTTTACGCAAGGTCTGCAAAACCATGCAAACCGTAGGCATTGAGCAGCTTACTGCCCAGAGCACGAAGGATTCTGGACGTTGGGTTGTGGAAGTCAGTGGGCGGGCGGGTGGATACATCAGAACCTGTTCCTTTCTTGTTCGGCTACATGTGCGATCTATACTCGCTCTTGGCTAGCTGCATTCCGCACCTATAGATCTCATGCAGTCTCGGTTAGTGTACAGCGGCTTGTGACAGCGACGGGCTCGAGGCCGCATCAGTCAGGAGTTCATGAACCGATAGCTACGATCTGGAACTGAGTTCACAAATGTATCATCTGTTCCCACTACTCCTCCCCTGCTGATGCTGCTGCAGCTGCTACTGCTACGACGACGCCGTCGACGACGAGGACGACTACCACTAGTTACTAGTACCACCACCACTACGACACCTCAACTTTTGTGTCCGAGCCGGCGGTTAAGCAGCTAGGCCCTTCCATATCAGGCGCGGAGGACAGGCCGTCGGAATCTCCCTCGCCACCTTCGCGACAACGTCATTGCAGGACTGGACCGTCAGAGAGCCGTCAGGGCGTAATTCGATTCAGGAGTTCGCGTTACACGTTATACTCATCATGGTCCATACTTTGCATCATGGCTGCGGCCTCTCCGGCAGTGATGAGGGCACACGTTGGATACTATCGCCCCGGCACGAGTACCACCATTGTCGCAATCATGAGCCTGGTTCTGCCTATGCAAGGACTTGGGTGTCTAGCATATCGAGGTGTTGTTTTTGTTTTTTCAAAGGCCCTAAGCCCTGAACCCCTAGACTTCGGGTCTACGCTCTCGCAACACGGCACAGCCAGATGAGGTCTTTGGGGGTTTAGGACTTGGACTCTTGCATCATCCGAATCGCGATAGTCCAAACCCCTCAACCTAAACCCTAAAGCCAAAAATACCTACAGATTTCATTTGTTTGTGCCGAGTTGCGAGAGCGTAAACCCTCAAGACCACTCCTTCCACTCAGATCGAACTTTTCCGCACGGCTGAACCTCTTAGCCTACACCCCAGAGAAACACTGCGCAAGAAGAGGATTCGTTATATGTGGGCCAAATACATTTTTTTCGCAGAGGAGCCCTACGGAAACCAAAAACTGAACCACTGATCTTTGCCAGACCTGCTCCGGCATTGTCGCTCCGAGAGGTCCAGCAGTGGCAAAGTTCTCGTTGGTTTCGGAGTTCGGGGTCTCGGATTTCGAATTCTGGGGGCTACACTACACCCGAAATCCTACAGCCTTCCATATTTTGGGTTATGATTCGTTTCCCTAAACCCTAAACCCTAAATTGTGATTCCAGGGAGATGGCCATTGACTAAGGGTACCTAGGAGCCTGCAGTGTTGTTCGGAGCAGCAGGAAGTGCCCCAGACATGTTCAGGGTTTAGCGTTTCAGGGTTTAGGGTTTATAGGGTTTATAGGGTTTATAGGGTTTATAGGGTTTATAGGGTTTAGGATTTAGGGTTTAGGGTTTAGGAGTTGCATGTTCATTGAAGTTTATGTTTCGTTGGAAGCTGCTGCCTCGAGTTTTATCCGATTTGCCCCTAGTGTTGAACAAACTTCGGAAAGCCTGCCATGCTAATGTACGTGCTACGTGCTTGCGCTCAACCAAGGGACTTCATTTGACTGTGCCGATTTGTGAGAGCGTAAAGAGGTTTCCGGGCTATCGAAACGCAAAGCCCTAAACCTCGACGCCTGGCTGTGCTTTGCCAAGTTGTGGGATGTTGTGGGTGCTGCAACCGTTTAAATAACACCCTTTTTGCAAAGTTATTAACATCTGCTAGGCTCAGTTCTCCAATACCCAACCTCTAAACTTTTTGGGCTCTTACAGTTTAGTAGTAATCTGAAAGTTTGACCTTTTATTTTCCTGGCTTGTTGGGACGTAGGTAAAAGACACATAGAACCTACATTCACCCTAAACTCATCTGGCGGAGTGCGAGTGTGAGAGCGTAGCCATCTTCCCTTGGGTACTCGGGAGGAGCATTGGCTTGGCTTCACAAGAACCCAAAGACTCCAATAGCCTTTAATTGAAGAATATACCTTAAAGATCATATTAGGGATCTTATTATAATTTCAGTAACTCCTCTGCGAATCCAGATCAGCTGAAGTATGTTGAGAGGTCACGGCACGTGGTGTTTATAGACCCAGGCTCTAAGGGTAAAGTCTCGTTAGCACCAATTCTGAAGCTGAGTTGCGAGAGCGTACAACCCTAAAGCCCTAAACCCTAAAGCCTTAAACCCTGAAGCCCTAAACCCTTAAAGCCCTAAACCCTAAAGCCCTGGACCCTAAAGCCCTAAACCCTAAAGCCCTAGACCCTAAAGCCCCAGGCCCTGAAGACCAAAGCCACGAAGTCCCTGCCTTGAACCATTCAGGGGTATCGCCTGGGGCTTGTTCCGAGGCTGCCGCAATGCACAGTCCCAAGGCCGTGTCTACGGCACTGGCCAAGCAGCTAAGCTGCGCGAAGACGGCTTAGGGCTTTAGGAGCTGGGGACCTATAGTCTCCATTGTAATGGAGACTATAGGTAGAGTTTCCAGTCTAGAGCACCTCCTTTCCAGACCTTCCAAAGATTAGGAAACTGACCGAGGGTTTGGCCCTCTTAGTGAGCCGAAGGTTCGGCCCACATGGGTTTACTTCATACAAGGCTTGGTTGGGGGCTAGGACCCCCACCATACTGGAGGGCGTACCATACTGAAACTTAAACCCCAAATACACCTCATAAAAGGGGGCCTATAGGACGGTCGGATGACTGTTGGCTGGGCTTGTGGTTCAGCCGGTTTAGCTTCGAGAGCTATGCAACTAAAACCTGTTTCCCCAGAACCAAATGGGACTTTCCGAAAATTAGGGGTACCTTATCTTGGGGTCCTTATAATAAGGGTCCTACTATTTAGAGTACTATATTAGGGCCCCATATTTTCGGAACCTCCCATATGTATTCCTGGAAGAATGAAGCTGAATCCCAGATTAGGGGTTTCCGAAAATCGGGGACCCTAATATAGAACCCCAAATAGTAGGATTCCTATTATAAGGACCCCAAAATAAGGTGCCCCCTATTTTTCGGAAACTCCCAAATTAGACTCCTAATGGCTTCGGCTGGAATTATGGTTTTGGGGTTGGTTTGGGCCCCTCCTCACTTGACCCATTTGGCTGTCGCCCAGTTGTGCCCCCTTGGCCTCACCAGATAGTTCTGCTAAGCGGGGTTAGAGGAAAGGGCCACGTCGGCCATCATCCCTTCCTCCCGTCGTCTCGCCTGAAGCATGCCGTCAAAAACCAGCCTATAACCCACACGAAAAGTGAACCGATAAACTCTAAGTCGGTCTATGAGAGCGTTCACCCTAAACACTAAATCCTACACGGTTTAGGGTTTTTTCGGGTTTAGGGTTCGGATGCTGACTGCAGGCTCTTACCCGGAGGAGGGGAAGGCCTTCTGAACCAGACCGATGCAGATGGTGGCTTGACTCTGCTGAGAAGGGGTCTATAGGAGTACGGTTTTGGGGTTTAGGGTCTACCTTAACCTACCAAAACCCACTTGTTTGTAGGTCATTATTATAAACCCTAATATGGGATTTATAGGGACCCTACAAAAAAGTAGGTTCTGGTGGTTTAAGGTAAGATATCTTCAGGCTCTCTTCTTTGTTTGTGCCTTGCCTTTTTCTGGGTTGGAAAAACCTTTACACCCTAGACAGCCCGGACACTTATCGCCATGCCTGAGTCGAAACCCCACTTCGAGGTTCACGGGTAGTTATAAGTGGGGTTATAAGTAGGGTAGCTATAATTATAACCCATATCAGGGGACTTATAACCCTACTTATGACTACCCATGAACCTCCAAGTAAGCCCTCAATCTTGAAGTGAGCTTGAAGCTGCCCGGAAGCCTCGAAGTGTAAGCCCCAGCAACAAGTGACAGTGACAAGTTCCCAGTGGGGATCATTACACCCCTATGAACCTGGACACCTAGACTTTCACGTCCAGGCCACTTCAATTCAGGCATTACCCTGAACCTTTATAAGCCCTGAGCCCCTAAACCCTACAGGGCCTCTAGCCAGACTGCTGCAAACGGTTTCGACCTTGCCTCAAGTCATCCTCCCGGGTGCCCAGGGAGGCCCTGAACCCCTCGATAAAGGAAGCAACCCTTACTTGGACCCCAACAGTATATGGAACAATAGCTTTTTGAAGGTTTGGGACCATCATTTTACCTACTTTTGGCGGTCAGGTAGTCATAATCCTACCCGCTGTGTGACTTCAGGTTGTACCTCCTGTGTAATAAAAGGGTCTTGGGCTTTCTGGGCCTAAACGAAGACCAGAAACATCCTTCCGGCCTTCGAACTGGTGTCCGAAACGGTTTCTGCAAGCGATCATATCCGGTGCGTTCAATCGCCCAGGGGCAACTTTGTGGTTCTAGAGATTTAACCTCGGCATGTGGTTTAGGGGCGGTGTCCTTACAATAGGGATCTACTTTTTGCGGCTCGACACAATCTACATAGCGGCTTCTTTTCTGCTTTTGACTTTGTAGAATTCTTTGGCATCTTGGGTTCAAGGGTTCGGGCTCATGGTCCCAAGCTCGAACTCACGTAGATACAGTATCTAGCCCCCCAAAACCCTAAATCCTGGACCTAGAAGGGACTAGTTGTCGTAGTTAGGTAGTAGTAAATATTGCACTCCGGAGCCGCATGAGGGCACTGAAGTGTCACTAACCCGCTCATCAGGTTTGGGCCTAACCAATACTATTTTGAGGGTTCCTTGTTATGATTATAGTATAGTGGGCCCCGAAATCCTGTTCTAATTTGTTAAGGCCCCTATATTAAACCTTAAACCCCTATAGTAGCCCTTATCGAACCCTTTAAGGAACCCTTTTAAGGAACCCCAAGGAACCCTATTCAACTTATTAAGGCCCCTACACTAGGGTTTGCAAAGAGAGCAGAGGCTACACTGCGCTCCACTTGTGCTTGCTCTCGCCGCCGTTGTCACAGGCAGGCCAATCGGTCTATAATGTAGAAGCCTACACAATTACCGACACTATTCCTCAGGGTTCCTTATTATAGTTATTATAGTTATAGCATAGTGGGGCCCAAAACCCTCTTCTAATTGTTAAGGCCCCTATATTGCTGCCTCTTCCCTAAACCCCTACTAGACCCTGGCCTGCTTCCCAGAGAAGTTGCCAACCCGGGCCTTCGACCGGTCTCTCCAGAATGCTTCCAAGCAGATGCCCGATGAACCCTTAAAGTCGCTCTACCAAACGGTCTAGGGAGGAGGCATTCAGATAATCATTCACAACACATAGGTCCTGTAGAACTATAAGAGTATAGTATAGTATAGAAGTATACGACAATGTACCCACGAATCCTGTTCCAACTTTCCAAAAACTGATGTAAACTTCGAGGTCGCCACGAACTTTCACTCGGCTGGACATGGCGAACTTCTATAGCTTGCACGTATGCATGCATGCATATATGCGGGTTCATACAAGCATGCTACATAGAACTGCAGGCATTTACAGAGATGTACCTATACATACATATACAGACATACCTGCATACCCTAAACCCTATAAACCCTAAACCCGAACCCTCCAAATACCTACTATATAGGGCCTCAGGGGCTCTAGTACCCTATATAGTAGGTACCTGGGGGGTTAGGGAAACTCACACAGACAGGCATTATCTTGTTGCGGCTTCACAGCACCCTGTAAACCCTAAACCCTAAACCCTAAACCCTAAACCCAAATATCTAAACCCTAACCCCTAACCCCTAAAGCCTAAACCCTAAACCCTGTGGGCAGGAGCGTCTGGCCTGCGAGGCACAGGAGGAGACGGTCCGGCTGTTGCTCGCAGCCCGGGCATCTCCGAATTGCGACTTGGGCCATGTCATTGAGGGTTTAGGGTTGAGGGTTTAGGGTTGAAGGTTTAGGGTTTGGGGTTGAGGGTTTAGGGTTTAGGGTTTAGGGTTTGGGGTCTGCGCATCTCCGAATTGTACCTTGGCCATGTCATGATTCTTAGACATGTTGTGATTAGGAGTCTGTTTGCTCTGATGTTGTTTCTTTCCTAGTCTTATGATCACCTTTGATTTTGATAGCGGTCTTAGTATTCTTACGGTCGTGGTTATGGCTGTGACCATGATGATGATGATGATGGTGACTGTGATGATGGCCATATATCTATCACTATAGCTCATGAGTTCCATAATCACTCTTACGATTAGCTCGGCCGCTGTAGTTCCGAGTTAAATATCTATCGCCATCATTTAGCGATGTGATACAGGCGTTCGTGGCGATAGCAGCAGTGCTTCATAGTCGTAGAAGTAGAAATCGCCAAGGTCCTGGACAGCAAGGTGAGCTCCCTTTGCAACTGGCTGCTACCCTGGCGTTCCTTGGCCTAGCATGTCTCAAGTCTGAGTTTAGGGGCAGGAGCACGTGTGAAATCGTACCGGGCTCCCTAGTATGATTCACGGTGTATTCCTTAGCTCGGCAGAGGTGGGCTCTAGGGGCCAAGGTGGTTGAATTTTGGAGGGTTCAGGAGTGTTGGCTTAGTTTCCTTGCAAGTTTGATCTTGTTGCAGTCGAAGGTTCGTGCCGCAGGGGGCTGTCGACTGCATTCAGTGTGGAGGCAGGTTGAGCGAGGGGGAATGGAGAAAAAGAGAGACGGTGACGGGAGGCATCAGGTTCGCAGATGAAAGGGCTTGGCGAAATCGACCTAAAGATGTTCGTCTAAGGTTCAACTGCAAGCAGATTCTTCGGCTCCTGCTGCAGGTAGCGGCCAGTGACGGAGCGACAGTTTGGAGCCTTAGGGCATACGTCATAGGATGATAGGGTTCGGGGTTAGGAGCTGGAGTAGTTAGTACTAGATGCCTGTTATCGTCCCTGTGTAATTATAGAGCATGAAGCCTGTCTGAAATGAAAACCCCCCTAAAACTCTGTCCTGCAGTTTGATGTTGACTTGCTTGCCGTAAGGATGTACGTGTGTATGTGTATATATGTATATAAATATATATATATATATATATATGCATTTGCTTGTTTAATTACTTACCTATTTAGTTATGTACTTTTTTATTTTGCATGCACGCACACATATACATACAAACATATACATACATACATATATATAAATATAAATAAATAAATATATATATATATATATATACACGCTTATGTTTACATCCATACATACATGCATTCATGCATACATACATACTTAAACATACATACATACATACATACATACATACATACATCCATACATACATACATACCTACGTACGTACGTACGTACGTACGTACGTACCTACGTACACACATACATACATACATACATACATACATACATACATCCATGCATGCATGCACGCATGCATGCATGCATGCATGCATGACATGCATGCATGCATGCATACATACATACATACATACATACATACATACATACATATACACATTTATACACACACATACATATGTATATATATATATATATACACATACATATTGTGTATATTCTTGTATAAATACTTATCTGTCTATCTTTATATGTATTTGCATCCAGCCTTGCAGTAGATACCACTGCTGCAACCGCAAGAGGTCATATATTGCTGGAGGATTGCCTTTCGGATTCGAGGGGGGTGCTGATTCGGGTTTTCCCGATTTCTTACCCAAGAACACCAGATGCCTACATAGTAAGGTTAACTAGTGTTCCCTTAGAGTATTCAGAGCCCAGTAAGCCATTAGGAAGGTCCCTAGACGCTAAACCGTATAAAGTGGGTTGCTGTTCGCGTAGTCCAGAGTTCAGTACTAAACCCTAAACAGACTTAAGAGCAAACTGGGCTCTAACGCATAAAGGAGGTCCGCCAGATTTCTCACGGTGGCTTCTGCAAAAACCGACCTACTATAAACTAGCTAGCAGGAACAGGCATGGCCTTGTGCTTCAATGGCTTATGCACAAGGAAACTTCCAAAGGAAGGGACACCAAAATGGCAGCAGTTCTGGCGTCTTTGGTAAGTCGGGCCAGGCGAAAGCCACCGTGGACGGAGATGCGACTGACGAGGATGCGACTCCGACGCAAGCCCCGCATGCTACATTCGGGTTTAGGGTCAAGGCTTCAAAGGGGTATCTTTAAGTCTTACATCCCGAAATCTCACAGCCTATTCGCCTAGCCTCGGGCCCTTTGGCAGCTGTAAGTGCGAGCGAACGCTCTACGTGTATACCCTTCTCTCCCACACAAATTCCGTGGTGTCCTTCGTTCTTTCCAAGACACCCAAAAACCTGAGCGCTAACTTGTGGGGGTGGGGGTGAGGGGTTAGGCTTGGGGTTCAGGCTGTCTTGACTGCTGCATGCCCTGTTTGGAGCGGGGTCGGGGTCGGCAGCGTGGAGAACGCGGAGTGCGAAATATGTATGTCTGTCTCTATGTCCATCTCTCTCTCAGTCTCTCTCTGTCCGTCCCTCTCAAAACTGCCCTGTCCATGTGTGTATATATATATATATACACACTTATTCTTATCCATGGGGTTATATAGAGCATGCAGAGGTCTACATACTTAGTTCCAAACAGACATGATTTAGAAGTCTGGCCATCTCAAGCCTTGTAGAAACTTATAATGATCACGCTTGCTTATAAGGCACTGTAGCCCCTAATAACCTAATAAAGCCCGGACAAGACTCAGCAGAAAACCCAGTGAAAGCACCCAAGTCGTCGGAATCAGAGGCGATCCTCAGGCGCTTGCGCGCGCCCAAAACCAGGACGAAGCCGGCTTCCGCAAGGCGGATCAAATGAGGCTTTAGGGCTTAGGCTTGCGTTTGCGGGCTTGGGGCTCAAATTCCCGGGTTCCCAATAAGGCGGTTCAAATTTTAGGTTAAAGCGGCTGGAGAACCTGGATTCCTAAATGGGAATTTCCGAAAATTAGGGTACCTTATTTTGGGGTCCTTATAATAAGGAACCTATTATTTAGGGTACTATATTAGGGTCCCCTATTTTTGGAAACCCCCAAATATAGTCATCATATAAAGCTCCTCACGACCGTAGCCTAGCGATTCAGGCGCCGGGCCTCATCCGGTAGCAGCCTCATTGTCGTTTTATAGGGTGTAGGATTTAGTGTTGGGGATTGAGGGTTTCGGGTTAGTTGTTGTGTTTGCCTGTTTCCTGTCATTGTATTCGTGTGCCAATAGTTTGTTGGGGGTCGCCATAGAAATTGGATAGTCGAAGCTACAGCGTACCCACCTTTGCAGGCCCTGAAACCTTACAGATCGTTTGTGTATCGCCCCCCTAAACAGCAAAAAGCCTTACAAAAGCCCCTTGTAACACTGTCGGTCTGACAGAACATCAACAATTTTCGCAACACAGGAACCTTAAGCCCTAAACCTTATCTACCCTTACAGAACCCCTAAAGGAACCCTGAACCCTGAGCCCTATACTACCCTTAAGGAACCCCTCAAGGAATCCTCGAAGTCTTCTGGGAGTCAAAGGTCTGAGCTCAAAGATGCGGACGTGCTGCTGCGTGCAGCAGAGGCGTGGGAATGGGATGGTTAGGGTGAATGTAGGAGCCGTAATAGTTAGAATAAGGTTTGGGGGTATGTTATACTAGACTTACAATAAGGAGCCCCCAAAACCCTAATTATTGAGGCCCCTACAGTAGACTGCTTGTAGGCTTTAGGATGTAGGGGTTTAGCCTTTCGGGGCTCAGGCAAAGTGAATACCAGGATCACAATTGCACACATCCTATAGCGTACTTCAAAGCAAAGAGACGTATCAAGTATAGCGTTTTATTACGAGGGTCTAGGTCGGTCCAAGTAATATGCTCCTGTTTTGCAGAGTATACCAGCGGTTACTAGCGATACTGCCGAACCCATACGCCCATGTAGTACTACCACACCGACTGGAAAGACCTCGGGTCAAGAAGAACCAGTACTTGCAACTTGCAAATTCTCGAGGCTTCTATGTGGCAGCCAGGGCCGCGCAGGTGTCTTGCGCACATCCAATATAGGGCCGAAATAGTAACCTCTACGATTTGGTTGGGGGTTCCTTATTATAATTATAGTATAAGAATATACCCCAAGACCCTGTTCTAACCCCTATATTACCATTCACGCCGAAACCCCACTGGTGAGGATTCAGGTTCCTGCAGAAGACAGCTCTGTACCCATAGGCTCCATTGTAGTTGCTTTTTGTGGTTTATACTTGGATCCTATTATAAGGCAATCCCAAAGAAGGAACTACAATGGAGCCTATGGGTAGTTCAGCCCACAACTCCTTTGACCCTCACCCTACAGTGAAGTCCCAGTAAATGGCTACACCAAGAAGCCAAAGCATGTACATTGTAGGCCCTGAAAATCACAGACTTCCCAAAAAAAAACAGACCCCGCAGCTCATATCTTCGTTTTTACAACCACAAGCGCAAGCCCCACCAACGCAGCGCAGAGGCGCATGATGCCGCACGAGTCGTCGAGCTTCTGGAGTCAGCTAGGCGAGAGTTGTTCTTTTTGCGTTGCTCCTTGGGTTTAAGGTGCACTGGGTGGTCTCTGATCTTTTTGGATTAGGCCCTGGAATTTTAGGGTTTGTGCCGGGTACAGTAGTACTTGCAAGCCTGCATGAGCTTTCCCATGAGATTGCGGCTAAACCTGCACCCGAACCCGCTGAACCCTGAACCATAAACCTCGAACCCTAAGCCCTAAACATCCCTATAGACCCTCTTATGCGCAGCAGCTGATATTTCACTGCTATCGTTACTGCGATATCCTGTGTACACTTAGTTACATGCACGTTTCCACAGACGTATGTTAAGTGGATATCAACAGGTGAAGAGACAAGAACCATATACATAGGAGTACTTTTCAGATAACAATGCTTACTACTTGTTGTACATATTTGTATATATATATATATATGTATATATGTATATATATATATGTTTATGTATATTTGTTCATAGAAACGAAAAGAGAGGAGAGAGAGATGCATTTGGATATATATATATATACACATGTATATATATATATATACATACACGTACACGCATGTATAGCGTGTTATTTTTGCGCACCTCCTTCTGCAGCATCATGTCGCCACGATAATCGCAGCTCTGAGTGACGAACCCGCGGTGTTACAAACGCTGCCTTTAGGGTATAGGATCTTGGGTCTTGGAGTAAGAGTGTAGGATATTACATACACTTCTCTACAGATTTCCTGTGCCCAGCACATGGGTCGAATGGTGCGCATGGTTTGCAAAAGCCTTTTTGTCATGGTGTTAACGTAAACAGACCCACATGAACATATAAACCCCCCACGAAGCCCGGAACAAGCCATGCCAAAGACACCCTGAAGCCCAATTAAAGCTCCTCTCATAATGTCAAAGACATTATGAAGCTCCTCTAAAGGAGCTCTGTGAAGCCTTACAAACCTGAAGAAGCCGCTCCCTAACCCGAAACCCCAGACCCCTAGGGTTCAGGGTTTAGGGTTTCCCTAAACCCTAAAATGAACCCTAGAAAAGCCCACAGGCCTTACCTTTTTTGAGGAGTTATTTCAGGAAATCATAATAAGGAGCCCTAAAAAGGGAGGTTCTTAAGGGCCCAGGTAAACCCTAAGCCGAAGAAACCGCAATGACTTGAAGGGATGCAACCCTCGCCGACCTGGAGGACGTCAAGGGTAAAAGGGTTCTATGAAGGTTCTAGGGTTTTGTGAGGGTTCCGTTGAAGTTGCAAATTGGTTTATACGGGTTCTAAACTACATCGGGGTTCAGGCATTCAAGGGTTTAGAGCTGCATTTAGGGTTTAGGTGTTACGGCATTTACGGCTACAGGGTCTACCCTAAACCCTAGGTTCCTTTTCGTTGGCTTGAGGTTTAGATCCCGGGATTTTAGGCTTTCGGTTTCCGGTCCGGGGTTCTCAGTGCTTACGAATTGAAATTATCTTCAGGGGTTTAGTTTGTTTGTTTGTTTTTTTGTTGGGGGGGTTTAGGGTTTAGGGTTTAGGGTGTAGGATGTCAGTCATAAGGTGTAGCCACGGTCCGCCCGCCTAGACAGC
>CAJNDV010004714.1:19578-33892 GCA_905221635.1 Symbiodinium sp. CCMP2456 | reverse complement strand
AGGCCGGGGCCTTCTCTCCTTTCAAGCTTTTCACTCCGCTGCCCGATAGCACCTTTTTTCGAACTTGATTTCTGCAGAGCCGCGCGTCAAGGCTCATCTGGCACCTTCGGCCTTCGACAGCAGAGTAACATAAGATGGCTCAGACGACTGATGAGTGATTGTAAGAGAAACCCCCCTACAGTCCCTTTAATGAAACCTAATGAAACCGTTATATCCCCCCAAAACCCTATTCTAATCATTATGCGGCCCCCTACATTAAGTAAGTGCCCTAAACCCTAAACCCTTAAAACCTAGATTAAGTGGGTGCCCTAAACCCTAAACCCTATATTAAGTAAGTGCCCTAAACCCTATACCCTAAACCCTATTTTAAGTAAGTGCCTTAAACCCTAAACCCTATATTAAGTGAGTGTGGAGCCTTTTGGGAGGATGCAGATGGACACCGCCCGCTGCACCGATGTCTCCTTGCCCCTCCCTGCGAGGCCAACAGCAAAGGAGTCTAAGGATCGATGTTGCGTTTAGGCTCTACGGGTTTAGGGTTTAGCGTTTAGGTTCTACTTTTGGGGTGTTGGTAATCCGAGTTGAGTGTCTAGGGCATGGGTCGTTGAGGGTTTGAAAGCTTGTCGGTGAGCCTCATATAAGCGTGAATCGAGAATGTAAGTGTAGCCCGATCAGCCTGATGTGCTATTACCCAGAGGGCCCACATATACTACCATTATGGAATTAAGCCCCAAAGACCATCCTTATTATGGTTTTTGGGACCTAATTCCATTATAGTAGTATATAAATAAATAAATATATATATATATATATGTATATATATGTATATATATATATATGGACCCTCTAGGTTAGTGGCCTAGAACGTTCCAGTGCTTCCGGCTGTTGCAAGCCTTTGTCGGCTGAGCCTAGGGACAAAAGGCTTGAGTTGAGGTGTGTTTGCGCTAAACCCTAAACCCTAAACCCTAAACCCTATGGCATCGGCAGCTTTCAATTTGTCACACCAATAGCGCACACATGGATCCTCGCCTGGCTTGTCCGAGTTGTGAGAGTGTAAACCCTATGGTGGCATTCTTGGAACTGCGAGGTGTGGGGTGTAGCCAGGGATTTTAATCGCGTGAACGCGGATCGTTCCCTTCCAGGAGGGTTGGAGGTATTCATGAACATTGTGCTGCTACTTTTTATGTGCATGCACATAAAAAGTAGCAGCACAATGGTGGCATTCTTGGAACTGCGAGGTGTGGTGTGTAGCCAGGGATTTTAATCGCTTGAACGCGGATCGTTCCCTTCCAGGAGGGTTGGAGGTATTCATGAATCGGCGGTCTGCACATTCACTATTCCCAACCTGAACTGGCGAATTTGGAGCCCGTAAAGTCTCGCATACACCCTAAACCCCTAAACCATACAGCCCCAATCCTGAAATCCTAGACCGAGAGTCTTAGAGCCTCAATCCCTCAACCCCCAAACCCTAAAGTAAGGTTTTGGGTTTACGGTTTCGGGTTTACGGTTTAAGCTTTATTGGGTTTAGGGTTGTTTAAGGTTTAGGGTTTAGGGTTGCCCGAACTTGGCCCTAAACCCTTTGGGCTGACCAGGGCCGATGGTCGGCACTTTCCCAGACGATGAAAGCCCTGCTGGCCGCTCGCGCCTCACCGAACGCAGCGTCACCCGGCGCGGTTTGTTCTAGGCTTTACCAAAGACCCACCTTTTGAGGGTTCCTTACTTTGGTTTCTATATATTGTTCCTTGAAAATCTTTTGGGCCACGGGTAGGGTTTAGGGCCGCACTGTAGGGGGTTGTTGTTTCTTATAAGGTTGTCTTTGTTCCTGGGATTTCGGAATTAGGATGTAGAGTTTATATACAATTCAGAACGGGCCACCTTGGGAGTGCTCCCACAGCGACCCGGACTCTTATAATTTATAGGGGTGGCAAACGTTTGGCTGACGCTTTCGGATTGACGGGCTTCGGGCGCATGGACGATACAGCATGACTTCTTGGTTTTTATGGTTGCACTCTATATATACATCCCAATCCCGTTTACGGACTGGGATAAATGATTATCGGTTTGGGGTTGAGGTTTTAGGATCGACAGTGCAGCCCAGGAACCCCAACCGCACACATCTGCAAAGCCATATACTATAGAAACCACATACGACGCAGTCTTCGCTCACCGCAAGACTCCTGAAACCCTATATTGAGGAACCCGAATAGCCCCCAATACTACGCATCACAAGGACCCTTTATTGGTGACGTACCAAGCCCAATTAAAGCCTCGAGCTGTTCATAAGCCCTTCCCCACAAAGGACATGGAAACTAACCATGACAACCCTTTTGCCCAGCATGGCCCTCTCCGCTATCAAGCAGCCTTCAAGAGAAGAACAATCGACTCCCGCACTCCCCTGACCAACAAAACAAACAAGAACGTAGACCCCTGAGCCAACCCCGAAATAAGCACCAACCCCAACATCCCCCATCATCGAAAAAGCTCATGCCATAGAAGCTGGAATGATAGGTAATACGATGCTTAGGGTTCCGTACTATACTTTTACTACAATATACACCCCCCCAAACCCGATTCTGTTTATGAAGGCCCCTAGGCAAGCAAAAAGGCCCTTAGAATCACCTTACATACCTTTTAGAAGCCGCAGAAACGATACAGAACCCTTACTATACCTCTAAACCCAGAGACTCCAATATCCCTTAATTAAGGAATATATCTTAAATCATATAGGGGATCCTACTATAATTTAAGGTGTATTCCTTAATTAAGGGATATTGGAGTCTCTGGGAAGGAACCTTTACACGGACCCTAGAATCACTCACAAACCCCATTCAACCCCAGCAAAACCTCTAAAACCTAAACCCTCAACCCTCAACCCTGTCTATGAAGGTCCCTAGAATCACCTTGCCTTTTACCTACACAATACAAATCACTACAATAGAATTACCAGCATAAACTGAAGGTCCCTAGAGCCCTAAACCCCAAACCCCTTAGCCCTAAACCCTTTACTCTAAGCCCTAAATCCGAAGCCTTAAACCTTGAACCCTTAACCCTAAACCTTGAACCCTAAAGCCTTTCCTTTGAGGAGTCGCGATGCCGAGTCCCCGCTGCTGCTGGCAGTCAGAAGTCTCGGCGGCGCAACCGGAGACGAAGGTCCGCGTTTTGGGTTCCCCGTCTTTTTTTTCGGCCTTGGGTGTAGGGAAGATAGAGCGGGAGCTTGGAGTTTTGAAGTTCAGGGCATGGCGGGAATTGGTTCCTCTTTTCAGTTGCTTCTCTAGTCCGCTCGAGCTATCGACTATGGAGGCCTTGCCTTTGTCGGATTAAGGTGAAGATCCCCGTTGGTTTAAGGTTCGGGCAGATAGTAATCCTGAGTCCCGCATGGTCTATGTATTTAAGGTAGAACCCATGGGCCCCTAGTATGGGCCCTTAACCCTGGGACCCTAATATACCGACTATATACCCTATATATACACTTAAGGGACCCTAGAGTCCCCTAAGGGCCCATGTTAGGGGCCCATGGGTTCAACCTTAGAATGTAGCCATGTTCTGCGAGCCCCCAAGAACGAGTTGTCGTCTCCAACCTGCTGCTGCTGTTGTCCCGCGCGAATCCCCGCCTGACATGACATGTTCGAGCGCGAGTGCTTAACAAACTTAGTGGTGGCGTCTGTCGTTTGGGTGCAACAGCTGTTTTATCTGGAGCTGCGTTGGGTTTTGGCTATAACTTCAAGGCATCAGTGGCAACAATTATCTTTTGATTGACTAGCTCCGGTTCTTTAATGTATTCTAGGGGCCTGCATCATGCTGAACGGATTTTCTGCTACGATAAATTATGTACAGTGACTCGAAGGGGTGTGGTTACGAATTTGGTCAGATCTCCATGTTAGACAGGTTCGCACGATCTCAGGCAATAATATGTGCCGGTAGATTGAAGGTACACCCCAAACATACCCTCAACTGTCGAGCCTCGTCGTTTCAGGTTAGAGAAGGCAGAAAGCCTTGAAGCTTCGTCCTCCCAAGCCCTAAATTCGAAACCCCAAAAGTCCTGGCCCCAAGCCCCAAGCTTGAGAAGAAGGGGTCGAACCGGTAAGCCGCACCTCTGCGAGTCTCGATGTTATTTTTTCTTTTCCATACCTTGCTCACCTTCTTTTGGGGGAATCTGTAATGGCCCTATGAAGAGCCCAAGTTATTTATTACATTTGGGATAGTTGAAATCGACACTTAGCAACCAGTATGCCAAGTCCACAAGTGAACCTAAACCCTCAACCCTAAACCCTAACAGCAGGTCACAGATTGCAGATACTTCGTCAACTTCTGAAGGCGAGTGCAGACAGCAATCAGGGCGACCACCAGGACCACTTTGGGCGGATGATTTGGGGTGTTATGGGGGGTTTAGGATTTGCGGTGACGAGGGATTATTAGTGAGAGGCACTGTGCAAATGGCTGCTGCAAGACGCCTTGGGTTCGGGGGCTTTGACGTACCTGCGGATTCCCCAGTCAGACCCTGAGTCTGAAGATAGCATGCAAGACAGTGCTAAAAGAGCGTTGTCATTGAATCAGGGTCTTGGGATTTGTTAGAGTAGAATTCCGAGGAGTAATCTTGCAACCCTCCCCCCCCCATATTGCGATGTGAGGTGTATGCATGAACTGCAGATCTACTTGGAAAGGCCAAGTGGTGCCTTTCACGAGATGGCAGATTTCTTCCGATAGCGGCTTCCCACAAAACGCGCAAGCCCCAAATGCTCAACACACCCCGGGTCCTCACTATCCGGTGAACACGAACACCCCGAAACCAGCTCAATACTGAAGACCCTAAGATGCAGACATCCTGTGCCTTTTTGCTCCGGGAAAGCAGATGGTACTTAATATAGGGGCCTAAACATCAACAAAAATATGTGTTATGTTGAGGGGGGGGGGGGTCCGTATTATGATTATAGTCTAAAAGGCCCCAAAACCGTATTCTAACAATTCCGGCCCCTACATTAGGGTCCTAGGCCCACGCTAAGGCCCCGAGGCCAGAGGCCTGTTTTTGAAGGGGCCTACTACTACTATTAGGGTTTATGGTTTAGGGTTTACTATGATTACTACTAGGGTTTAGGGTTTACCATGATTACTACTAGGGTTTAGGGTTTACTATGATTACTACTAGGGTTTAGGGTTTACTATGATTAGGTTTCTCGGCCCCTCCAAAGCCCAAGGGCTCAGGGCAGGGCTTGAATTGAAGGGTCTCGGGTCTCAGGGCTGAGAGTCACTAGTACGATGATAATTCAGATTATTACTATGATTATTATTATTATTATAACTAATCATTATTATGATTGTTATTACGATTATTAGTTTTTGCTATAAAAAGCTAAGGGTTAGGCTGGTTGAAGGTTTTGGGTTTCTGAAAGTTTGGGGTCCTGAAGCTTAGCTGAAGAGGACACGACCCCTCTCATGGAGGCTGTCCGAGTCGGTGACGCCGAGGCTTTGCAGGGGAGGGTCAGGAGAAAAAGACAGCTTCTGATGAATCAAGCCACAAACCATGAACCTCAAACTCTGACGAACACGGGTCTATTTCTGATAGATGGAGTTCGAAACCTCCAACCCTAAGCGCTGAAATCTCAAGCTTTCGGGAGGGGGGCGGGCAGCAAGAAACAAAGCACAACGAACAACATCGAAGAGCTTCTGCCATGGAGGCCTGTTTTGAGATTTTTACCCTAAACCCAAAACCCTGAACAGTTTGAGGTGTAGGGCGGAGCTTTACGTGTTTGTGCATCCGAAACACTGAAGCCTTCAGGCCCTCCAGGCTGCTCCAGCGTAACTTTCGTGTGGCCCTTCTTCCTTGCACCTAATCAGGGTTTAGGGTTTAGGGTCCAGGGTTTAGGGTTTAGGGTCTAGGGTTTAGGGTTTAGGGTTTAGGGTCCAGGGTTTAGGGAAATGGGGTTTAGGGTCTAGGGTTTAGGGTGTAGGGTTTAGGGTTTAGTGTCCAGGGTTTAGGGTCTGGGGTTTAGGGTTTAGGGTTTCAGTCAGTCGGGTTGTGGCTTTTGGCGGGATGTTTTTTTTTGTAATGATGGGTTTTCTGGAATCGACCCTCCCCGATTCTCGATCCTGCCGGCTTTAAATTGTTCGAGCACACGCAACAGAGTCATAACGGCTCAGAGGAAGCCAAACAACCGTTTTTAGTCTCGAGGTGGCTTATGAGTTGCGGGTGTTCTCTTACAGTCTGCAAGCATGAGTTGTGGAGTTTCCGCAAAGAAGGAACCCGTTTGCGAGACCTGCCCTACATAGTAGGGTCCACACTAGAATGATAGAGATGGGCCCCAAAAATCCAGACCCTTCCGGTCCCGCAGGTAGCACTAGTGCTACTCTACCACATAATTACGTCAAGTCTGGAATTTCTGGAAAAGTCGAAATGTAGAATAATAACAGAAAATAATTCGCACATGACTGTTATTCTTCACGGTTCCTCACAGCACTGTCACTAGCAGTGAATCAGCACGAATCAACGTAGTAATCGGTCGAGGTTTGCCAGCTACTTCTGGACCGGGGCTGTGCCGCAGATCGCTGTGGTGGTGCACGCGGCTGCCTGGCTTTAGACGGGTCGGCGTGTGGGGACGCTTAGGGAAGTTTAGGGATTTAGGGTCGAGGGGTTTAGGGATTTAGGGTTTAGGGTTCAGGGGTTGCGGGCCGGCACCTCAGTCCGTGCTGAAAAGGGGTTTAGGCATGGGCAGTAAGGGCAGCAGTCGAGCCCCTTGTGAAAATAAAGGGTTTAGGGATGTAGAAGGGTTACAGGGTTTGGGATTTGGGGTGTGTGATTCGGGGCTCAGGGTTCCAAGTTTTCGCTTCGGGGGGCGTTGGATCTTAGTTACTGCCAACTCGGACTAGGGCCTGGAGAAGAAGAAGCACTTATTCGAGCTGTTGCCCTAAACCCTAAATCTTTTAATTTTAGTTGTCGAACTAAGGTAACTATAGGCCTAAACATAGACCCTCAGGTGTCCATTGTAGTTGTGGATGTTCTCTAAAGATTTGGATCCTGAGCCAAAACCTCCTCGCAGGAGCCCACCACCCAAAGCGCCCTAAGTCATGGGGGTACACTTACCCAAACCATAACACTACCACTGTCTACTAATATAGGGGCCTTAATAAATAGAATCGAGTTTAGGGGCCCATTGTACTGTAATTATAATGATAAGCAGCCCCCAAAAAAGTAAAGGAAATTATTTAGGCCCCTTACACTAGATAGGTACGTAGGACCCTGTGGGCCGGCAAAGCCGAGATCCATGGGCCCTGAACTCAAGCGGCCCCCAAACCGCTAGCAAGCAAGCCTTTAGCCCGCGGATTACAATGACCCAGAAATCATATGGGTAGTTGTCAAAATTATGGTCCCTTTTGGGGTACCCTAAATAATAGGTGCCGTATTATAACAAGGACCCCAAAAGGAACCATAATTTTGACAACCACCCATATCACTAGTAATGGTA
Organism: Symbiodinium sp. CCMP2456; assembly: GCA_905221635.1. NCBI lineage: Eukaryota > Dinophyceae > Suessiales > Symbiodiniaceae > Symbiodinium > Symbiodinium sp. CCMP2456. The sequence continues at coordinate 26,438 of CAJNDV010004714.1, read as the reverse complement.
GCATTACGTCTTGTTGTGTCATTGCCACCATATTTCTATGTGGCCAAAGACTACCTTTCCAAAGGGCCCAAGGCCCCGAACTCAACTCCCACTTCGCAAGAAACCCTAAACCCTAAACGGTTTAGGGTTTAGGCCCTGAGTCTGGGTTCAAAAGGGTTTTGGGCCTGAGGTCTGTCAGCGATCGACGCGGCCTGGCTGCCCGGGCCACTCCGGAAGCAAAAGCCCAGAGAGTCGGCAAGTAGGGCTTCTTTGCGGGGTTGCATGGGTCCCTAAGCCCTACACCCCTAAATCCGAAACCCTATAGCATAAGGTTTCGGAATATGCCTCAAGTCAGAGCATGTCTGGCATATTCCTCTACTACGGGAAGTTTGCCCTTTTGGGTCAGCCAGATGATTCAGCACCTCAGCCCTGTAGGCTCCCCGAAACCCATAGTGGCCCCTTGTCACCCTCCAGTAACCCCCAAAAAGCGAGCAGAACTGCAGAGTGGAGGATTTCGCTCCGAAGTGAGCCTTGAAGGTTTCGGTTTCGGGATCTAGGTCTTTGCAAGTAGGGTTGCAGGTTTTAGGGCTTAGGGTGCTTAGGGTGCTTAGGATTTCGGGTGCAACTTGCTGAGTGCTCTCCATAGGTGCTGGTGAACGGTTTTGATGATATTATCACTGGGTATTAGCGTGACAGTTGCCGCCAGGCCCTTCGTAAGGCCCCTACAGCACACACAACCTCAAAATGCTGGTCAACTCCCATTGAGTACAGTAGGCCATTAGATGAGGGTCGCTGGGCATCTCAAGCCAACTAGATGGCGGTTTAGGGTCCCCTAAACCCTCAGGGCCTCGCCGGGTTTCCAACTTCAGGTCCGCACCGGCCGTGCGTGCAGTGTTCGAAGCGCAGGGCTTGAAACCTGGCGGGAGTCGCGAGGCCTCTCGGGTTTCTGAAAACTGCGTTCAGAGTTTAGGGGTTTAGGGCTTTGGGTTTCTATGACGGTTCCTGCAGTGCAGATGATTGAGGGCCTGGGATTTGGCGCAGGATTTCCGATTCGAGCTTTAGGATTTGTTTGTGATTTGGAGCTCTACATCTGTCGGCTTTGAGGATCAGGGTTTTGGGGTGTTTTTGGCTTCAGGGCATGGGGCTCAAGGCTAAGTAAGAAGCATCGCTGGGAGCTATTCCACGAGAGTCCGGCCGAAGGAAGGTGCAAAAATCCAGTGTGGGCCCCTACCCCAAGCATCCACAGGGACAAGTAGATGCCCGGGTGCAAGATAGTAGGCTTAGTAGCTGAGGGAGTAAGGGAAGTAGCCTGAGAAGGCCCAGAAGATTCCGGACATCATAAGTCTAACCCCAAAGCCTAAACGCTAGATATACTGTCCCTGTAGTTGCCCGAGGTTGTCATGGAGTCCCTTGTTGTTGCTTCCCTTACCTCCTGACTTTGCGACCTGACAGTAAACAAGGCAAGTATTTTCAAAAGCAGGCAATGCAGGCTCTTAGTGCTCTTGTTTACAGGTCCCATACGCGAGGTGTCAGTCCCCTGTATTTCCATGTACTGGTAGATTATTCCTTACAAAAGCATTAAGCTTTCATCCTAGAGCCATAGAGGAAACTTGCACCTCCCTCCCCTCCCAAAACTAGCTTCGACGCCTCAGCCATAGTATCACCCCGACTGTACCCTTTAAATCCTCGCCTGGCAAGTCCGAGTCGCGCGTGCGTAAAGCCCCACGCCCGAGCTGTGATCCCACCCACACCAGAAGTCAAGAAGCTGTTTTAGCTGAGCAGAACTCAAACCCACCTCCACTAAGCACCCAAGGGCTGAAGGTTCTACGAATTGAAAGCTTTTTTCCGGGCTTTTGGTAGGTTTAGGGGTTCCTAAACCCTAAATGCAGACGCGGCGCAGGCACAAGAAACCAACCTCGACGAAGCCCAAAGCAAGGCTGGGACAGTGCACCAGAGACTTCCCAGTGCGTTTTTACAACGGATTTAGTTTAGGGTTTCAAAACTCTAATTTTGGGGTTTAGGGGTTGAGGCTTTGGGGGGGGTGCAGAAAATGAAGTTTGCCGCGGATTAACTGACAGAGCTCGTAGCTTCACGGGGTGAATTCTGTGTTAGCGGTGTATGGAGGTGTTGCACGGTTTTTGTTCTTGGGTATTCTAGTCCGGCAAGTTAGTCTGAGTTGCCATCATAGGGTCTGCAGCGAAATTAGACGCCTTCCTTTTCATCCTCAACGCTAACTAACAGAGAACACGAAAGCTACATGCCAGCTTAGAGTGAGTGGCTGAACAAGATCCCACATCTCCGAAGCCAAGAAAGCTCACCTCAGAAGGGGCCGTTTTGCTAGATGATTCTTTTCAGACCGCTTTCGAGTTTACTTTTTAAGGTTTGTATTCTCAGGGCTTTCTACAGAGGCATGATCTACCCGAAAACCTTAACACAACCACGGTTGAGGCTTCGCATATGAAGCATGCGAACCGTTCAGCTGTTTGCAAGTGATGCGACCAACTCTTCTTTTGGTTATGAGTTGACAAGAACACAAGGTCTATGCATATGTTCTACGAGCTTTAAATGCCGGGGGTTGCTAGTTGTGCTTTCGGTGGCCCTAGGCCCTAAACCCTAAACCCTAAACCCTAAACCCCTAGCCTGTAAGGAGTTCCTGGGACTAGGACCTGAGCAACCAACTCTCAAAGCCGGATACAACCCTTTCAAGGAGCCTTCGAAAAACCAATAGGATCCTAATAATATAGGAAGCCTTAATAATTACCTAGGCTATTTTGGGGGCTCCTTACTATAATCATAGTACCTACCATATACCCCAAAACCCTACTCCAATTCTTAAGGCCCCTACATTAGGCACCCTCCGCAGGCATCCTTCGAGGTCCCAATCCGACAAGCCTGAAAGGGTTTCCTAGGGTCCGCTGATGTCAGGTGACCCTGCGCCACGTGACTACGCTTCTGGAGCGGACTGTGCCATTGCGGAAAGGTAGCTTCATAGGGTTGCTCGTTAGGGGTTGACGGGTTTGTCTAAAGTCCAGTCAGGGTGTGCATGCTGTGGGTTTTAATCGCACCGCATGCTGACGGGTTACCCTCTACAGGCAGGATTGATGGGTTCAGGATGAAGCCGTTTTCAGTCCTATATGTACAGAGCGCGTCCAGACAGAATGCGCGTCTGCTCTCGGATAGGAGTACGCATGGATCCGTCCGGTACCCCACAAAGCAGCAGGCAGGACGGTGTTTGTATACTAATGTCACAGATACTGCAGATGAACTAACAATATCTACAGAACAAGAAGCCCGAAAACGCTAAAGCCTTAAACCGTACAACCCCACCCTGCTAGAAGCCTGAAAACCGCACAAATAAAAAGCCCTGAAGCTCGAAGGCCCTCAACCCCTAGGGACGTCTTCCCTTCATTTGTTGGCAAAGGTTTGCGTGCCCGTGAATGCCTGCATCCGGGATGTGAAGAAACTCATCGTCCGCCTCACGAATCGAGGCCGAGTTCTCAGGGCCCTGAGATTGGGCTCATGATAGAGCTTATATGGCTTGACCTTTGCAATCGGGTTTACGGTGCAAGCCGCCTTTCGTGGGATCCCTATAATTCTAAGCATAGGACTTATAAAAGAAGGAGGTTATGGTGGCAGCTGCATGTCACGAGTAAGAGAGCCCTATCACAGTTCTTATTGGGTCCTCGCTGTCTAGAGTCTAGATCCATATTATTCAGACTCCTATCAGAAATCGAATCACGACCGTACTGTTGTGTCAAGGAGCATTATCTCTGAGGGTCCTCATCGCGTAGAGCCTTATTCTTAAGATTCCCACAAAGCTAGCAGGGCTTTGATATCAGGGCCTTACGATTAAGAGCACTGTACATCGCAATCCCTATGTGGGGCCTCTGAACAGTCAAGCCCCAATACTATCAAGATTCGTGTTCTAGGCCTCATGACGGTGGCTGGACATGTCCTTGTAGACCTTGAACTAAATCTCAAACGAAAAATTATTAAGCCCGAAAGATAACTCCCGGACAGGCTCCTGGCGTCGTGTCGCCCTGCTGTCTGAGTGCGGCAGAGCCTTGTTTCAAGGTTAGGCTTGGGATTTAGTGTGTTTGTGTAGGGTTACCTCAACCTGTGCCGAGCTTCAAGCATGAGTTGTATTTGTAGCAGAAAAGCCGAGTCATAACTTCTGAAGTGTTGGTAGAGTGGTAGAACGTGTAGAAAGGTCATTGGAGCCACATGTACGCAGGATTCAGGTTTATGGCTCCAGGCGATCAGTCGCTTTATTGGCCCTCTTATTCAGGAACCCTAAACCCTAAACCCCGGTATTCAGGAACCCTGATTGCCTTTCTTACATCACGCCAAGCCTTAGCATTGAGGTGGGCTTGTGCTTTCAGACTTAAAGAACCCTGGTTTAGGGTTCTGGTCAAGATTAGGGATCCCCATTTTTAGGGGGTGATCATGCTCAGGATACTGGTGTGTGCGGTCGATGTACTACTGTAGGGTTTCTTCTTATCGAAACTCCTTGGTATGCTGAGTATGAAGGAAGGAGAGAGTTTAAAATCACCCGGCTACAATACGCCCCTAAACCCTAAACCCTAATCCCCCAAACCTCTAAACCCTAAACCCTAAACCCCTAATCAAGCCAATATGCCCCCTTCATGATTCTACACTGCTCGGCTTGTCTTTGCAAAGGAGCGCTCTGCGACAGCGACGGCTTGGGGGGAAGAGTACTGCTGCTGGCCGCATGCCTTGAAGTTGTCGGCAGGATCTGTTGGGGTGTTCTGAATATAGTATGATGGACCCCAAAACCTTAGTTCAATCATTAAGGCCCCTATATTTGAGGGCTGAGTGTTTTCTCTGCCCCTTCTGGCACATCTGAGAGATCCAACTTCAAACCAAGGCCATGGCTGCGTCCTTGGGGTTTAAGCTTCTAGTTCTTTGGGCTTCCCGGGAAGCTTCCCCAAGGGGCCGAGTACTTAATAATCATGTACCCCCCTTCAAAAAAAGAAAGAGAGCATGACCAACATTGCTACTATCTTAAAGGGTCCTTTGGACCCAAGTTGGGGCACTTCGGAGGGGTTCCTGTATGCGTTTACCACGATTTCCTAAAGCTTGTTCTAGATTGTAGGCAGACTCTCCGAAATAGAAATTTCACAAGATAGAGGACACACCATAGCAGGATCCTTCTTCTCAGGGTCCGCAAATAATGTGGTACCATTCAATATGAAAACGATCATTCGAAGCAAAGAAGATCCGGCACCGACAGTCTGAAAGCCGGGACTCTGAAAAACATGATCATGAGGCCCGTGGCTCCGCGGCTTCTGCCCTGCTATTGATGGGTTTGGGAACATTCGGCAAATCTCAAGCAGCTCAGAGACGTTGTTTGTGGCAAGCCCTCGCTCATGATAAATGTTGAGAGGATAATCATTGACCCTAAACCCTAAGCCCTAAACCCCTAAACCCTAAATGCTATTTCAGAGGCTAGACTTATGAGATCCCCGCTATAATCCAAACCCCTTCAGCCCTCGACCCAAACACCCCTTCAGCTTCTTGGCACAGCAACCTTGCACCCCGCAAAGTATAGCAAAGACGAGCTTAGAACCGGTCGTTGGAGAGTTTTTAGAACATGACTGCCCTGAGATAGAACTTAATATGGCAGCATCCGCGTTGAGCACAACTCATTATGCGGATTCCTATCAAGGAAACCCGACACCGTGAACCCGAAACCTGAACAAGCCTCCACCAAACAAGCCCTTAAATCCTACACTCTGAAGCCCACAAGCACCAAGCCCCAACCTACGCTCCAAAGCCCTACCAAACCCCCAAACCGATATGACATTTCAGTACATGACAGTGCATGACAAGTTCAGTTTAATGCCTATCATATACTGATATGCTCGTTTACTAGATATTGTAGTATGATGTAATATAAGATGCGTAAGATATGATATTCTATTATGCTAAATAAAGATACATTATATCATTATAACATATGTCATAACTACAGCCCTAAACCCTAAACCCTAGACCTAAACCCTACACCCCTAAGCCCTAAACCCCTAAACTCTAAGACCCTTAAACCCTAAACCCTAGACCCTTAAACTCTAAACTCTAAAATCCTGAACACCCAAACAAAATAACTACTGACCCATGAAATCTGCCGCGAAGGTCGCCGACGCCCGGTCCGTGGAGGCGCAGAAGGCGGCGGAGGAGCTCCTGCCAGAAGAGGATCGGCCAGAAATGTGCGGTTTAGGGTTTAGGTTTTAGGGGTTAGGGGGGTTAGGGTTTTAGGGTTTAGGGTTTAGGTTTTTTTGGGGTTTAGGGTTTAGGGTTAGGGTTTAGGTTTTAGGGTTTTAGGGGTTAGGGTTTTAGGGTTTGGGGGTTAGGGCCTAGGGTTTTGTGGGTCAAGCTGGGCAGTAAGGGCAGCAGCCGAGTCCCTTGTGAAAAAAAAGGGGTTAGGGTTTTTTTGGGGTTTAGGGTTTAGGGCAATGTACTGTAGTGGCCTCGGAAGTATAGTTGTTTAGTGACTATAAGGAGATACTATCAGAGGATCCGCCAGTGAGTTTCTGTAGTGGTCTAGGATCTATAGCTTGAAGGTCTAGGGGTGGAGTTTTCTGAAGTTTAGATATATCTCTGCTTTTGAGGATGGTCCATACTGCATAGGGGAACTTCTGCAACCTTAAGCTAGCTAACTGCTAAATCCTGCCTGAAAGATCTGCTGCATGTGGACAACTCCTCCTGTGCGCCCCTAGCCTCGAGTCTCGAGGTTTCAAGCTTCATGTAGCCTGTGTGTTCTGATTCAGTACCGTCCTTATCAGCCTGTAGATATGCCGACTGCGAGCCTGTGCCTCATCTGGCGATACTGAGTGTGAGAGCCCTAAACCCTAAACCCC
>CAJNDV010004714.1:7219-19028 GCA_905221635.1 Symbiodinium sp. CCMP2456 | reverse complement strand
CCTAAACCCTAAGCCCCGTAAACCCCAAACCATGAGCCCTTAAACCTTAAACCCCTAAGCCCTAAACCACGAGGCCTTAAACCCTAAACCCTACTAAGCCACCTAAACCCTAAACCATGAGCCCTCAACTATACCCCGGTTTCTGAAACTGCCTACTCTGAAGTTAGGGGGTTTTGGATATCCGCGATTTCACGGTTTAGGAAAGTGCAGGGTTTGGTGGGGGCAAGAGAGGAAGGCTTTTAGTTTCGGAGACTTTGGACTCAGGGTTTAGGGTTTAGGGTTTAGGGTCGAATATAGGGCCTTAATAACTACCTATATGTTTCCTTAGGGTTCCTTGTTATATTAGCTATTCTTTAAAGCAGCCCCAAACCCTATTCCAATTATTGAGGCCCCTACAGAAGGGGTTAGGATTCAGGGTTCAGTGATGCAGAGCTTTGGGTTTCTGAAACTCGCCGAATTTGGGTTTCGGGTTTGAAGGAGTCGAGAGTTTAGGGTTTAAGGTTTAGGGCCGTAGATCCCTGGTTTATCAACACTCTTCCCCTTTTGCGATTGTACGAGTAGAGTAGAAGAGAGTAGAAGGGATCTTCGTGTTGGGCCCGCAAGGAAAAAAGGTTTATTGATCTGGGATCTACGCTAGGAGTGACGAGGATGTAGGGTCTGATATTGAAGGGATTCGGTTATCTGTTCGCAGGCATCCTGTATCCAACCACCTTCTTGCCCGCCTGTCTGGCACGCTGAGAAAGTGCAGGAAAGTAACATACGAAAAGCCACAGAAAGCATGCAAACATCCAGAGCCACTGCCCAGAGACAGGGATTCATGTCTGTGATTGCCGTGGTGACCCGTTTCAGTGATGGCGATGGTGAAGATGCAGAAGATGATTGCTCGTCTCTGTTTTGAAGATGAGTGCCGTTTCCATCCTGATGAATGGTGATGATGATGATGACGGGGAGGATGGTCATGGTGTTGACAAGGATGATGCGTTTCATACTTCTGCCATCTAATTCTGTCTTTGTCCTCTAAAGAGCCCTAATTAAGCCTAGACTAAATCCTATACGACACTCCTGGCAGGCAGCACGACGCGGTATCGACCTACAGCCGTGCGGAGAGGCCGACAACGTGGTTTGCCGGAGCGAACGATCCTATAGTGTGTGTGTGTGTGTGTAGACCAAGAGAAAGCTCGAAATGCAAAGTTTCCAGGACCTTTCGGTTTCGGGTTTTAGGGTTCACATGGATTTATAGTAAACCCACCCCAATCAAACCCTAAACCCTAAAACCCACCCTAAAGGTCAAGCCGAGTTGAAACTGTGTCACGCGACCTTCAACCATGGATCCTCGCCTGGCATGTCTGAGTTGTGAGAGCGTAAAACCCACCCTAAAGGTTTTCATGGTTGAGAGTTCAGCTGCTTTCTGTTGCCAGGCGCCGACGCGCGAGAGCCTCCTGGCCTGCCTCTTGCAGGCTGGCTCTGTCCGCTTCATCATAGGGGGCCTTAACGGTTAGAATAGGGTTTTTGGAGCTGGGGGGTTCTATGCGTAGTACAATCATATAAGGGTAGTAAGGATATACAGTTGCAAATTATTCCGGACCCTGATTTATTTGAGAGCAGACGGTTGGAGAATATGATTTCAGAATAGTGGGCTGAATAGCATGCAGGAGCGCACCTCTGTTCGCTATCGCGAGGTGTTGGAGTCGTTGGTTCGGGTGGAGCATGTGGGACTTGAAGTCTAAGGGTTTCGTCACAGGAACACCGTCTGTTCAGCCTGCATCACCAAGATACCCTAAACCCCAAACCCTAAACCCTGCCCAATACCTTAAACCGTCGACTCATCCCACGAGCCCTAGGAAGCAGAGAAGTGGACTCCTGAATTGAAACTCCGAGCCATTTTTCGGGGGTTTCTTTAGGTGCATAGACTTTTTCATTGACAAAACCTCGTAAAGAAAAGGATCGGCAAACCTAGCCTACTAAAGGCAAAGACTTAAACAATCCGCAAAGCCCAAACCGCAACCGTGCAACAAACACCAAATCCAAAAGCTTGAGCTGTTATCTTAAGGCTGCCAAACGGAGGGTGCGGTTGCGTGTGCTTGGGAACGCTCTTACGTCCGAAGCCCATGAACCTGCAAACTTCGCATCCCAAGATGCCCCAGGGCTCCGAAGCTTTGCAACATAAAAATACTTCTTGCAGGCTGGGGTTGTTTATGTGCTTGGATGACTTGGTGACTTGTAGAGTAGGCGAGACTTGCGTGGCTGTGCCGAGTGGCAGAATCGAAATGTGCCAAAGCCCAGAGAACCCCTCTAAACCCTAAGCCCTAAACCCCAAAACCCCAAACTCTAAACCCTAAACCCCTAAACTCTCAACCCTAATTAAGCCCTAAACCCTAATCTTGAAATCCCCTGGACACTAAACCCCCAAGCTGTCACGAACCCCAGGAGAAAGGCTTGCAGTCTTTGAGGCTCTGAACGCCACAATCCTTGGGCCGTGCGATCCGAAAGCCCTATCCCTATCCCCATGACAAGCCATAAAACTATCCCAAACCCCAAACACTAAATTTCTAAGCCTTAAACCCTAAAGTCCTAAACCCTAAACCCCAAACCCTAAAGTCAGAAAAAACCCAAGAGTCCGACGCCCTAAAAACTAAACCATAAACCCTAGTTACTAGTTAAAGTCCTAAGCCCCGAAGCCTCGGCGAAACCTTACAACCCCGATTCCTTATTGGCTTTCATCGTTCAGGGTCCGGGGTTTAGGGTTTGGCCTTGAACATAAGGGCCTTAACAGTTAGAATAGGGTTTGGGGTATATAATACTATAATGTCAATCAGGAGCCCCCCAAACCCCTATTCGAATCAATAAGGCCCCTACATTAGGTGGGGAGTTCTCTAAATTAGCATCCCTTTCGGGTTCTTTTTTATAACGGTGCCGTACTACCTTTGGGACCTAAAATCGGGACCCTAATTTAGAGGACTATCCATATAATGCCCTAGTAGAAACCCTTATGCATCCCATTTAAGGAGCCCTAAATTAAAGGGGGCCCGATTGCAACCCTTATAGATCCCTTCTAAGGAGCCCTAAGTTAAAGGGGCCTTGTTTTTAACCCTAAACCCTAAACCCTAAAACCCTAAAACCCTAAAACCCTAAGCCCCATTTCAGGAGCCCTAAATTAAAGGGGCCCTGTTTTGGTCAGGTGAAGAAGTGGGAGTCGCAGCCTTCAGCCGAGCTGCGGGCCGAGGCGCTGAGGGTTTAGTCTTTAGGGGCGTAGGGGTTTAGGTGATTTAGGGTTTAGTAGGGGTTAGGGTTTAGGGTTTTTTAGGGGTCAGGGGTGTAAGGGTTTAGGGGATTTAGGGTTTAGTAGGGTTTAGGGGTTATATAGGGTCTAGGGTTTATTAGGGTTTAGGGGTCAGCGTTTATTAGGGTTTCCGGGTCAGGGTTTTGGGTTCATTAGGGTTTAGGGTTTAGGGTTTATCAGGGTTCAGGGGCCAGGGTTCAGGGTTTAGAGTCTGGAACAAGCAGACTAGTCAGTGCTAAAGAAGCAGGCGCACCGACATCTCTGCGTGAATATATATTAAACAATATTAGGGTTATCATTATTTTTCTATCATATTATATGTATTATAATTTTTTGATATCACTATAGTATAATTATTATTAGAATAATTGTTGTTATTGCGATTATTACTATACGTATACACCCAAAGATGAGGCATAAGTAAATAACTTATTACGTAGGTAGACAGTGTGGTTTGGTTGTTGTGTGTGATGGGTTTGTCCCAAGCACGGAGAAGGGTTCACCTGCTTCCAGGGACTTGAGTAGGGTTTAGGGTTTAGGGTTTAGGGTTAAGGTTCCAAGAACTTGAGTCGGGATGGTGAAAGGGTTGAGGCCGTCGGCGTTTAGGTCATGTGGCGGTTTGAATAATTGCCTTTCCCCCCTTTTTGACCCCATAAAAGTATACTGGAGTATACTGGAGTGTACCCAAAGATTATTCTAAGTACCAATGCAAGAAACAGGCATTTTGGCTTCTGGCTGCAAAGGGTTGTCAAGATCTTGCGGTCTTCGGGTTGTGGGTTTCAGTTTTACGCCATTTTCGGGCGCCCTTGGGCTTAGGGTTCGTATTGTCGGAGTGTTGGCCTTTAGGGTTTGGGGTGCAGGGCAGAATACAACTCCACACACCCCTCACAAATCCCATAAACTTTCATAAATCCCCACAAGAATCACCTGCAACCCTAAACCCTAAACCAAAAGCCAAAGAAACCCTAAACCCTAAACCTAAAGCCAAAGAAACCCTAAACCCTAAACCCTATTGGGTGTGCTTTAGCAGGAAGCTGCGGGCTCCGGGCCTCTTCTTAGGCAGGTTTTTGCTCCCAGGATGTGTCAGACAGACCTTCCAAAATCCTTTAATTCAGGAATAGGTGCCTTGAGCCCTAAACCCTAAAGCGTAAACCCTAAACCCAACTATGGTGCTGTGGGGTCTCTAGTCTAAGCTGATGTAGGAGAACTCAGGAATATGTAGCTTCAGTTATAGTAGGATCCCCATATGGTTTATAGACTATTTCAGGAACCTGGACAGACGCTGCATACAGCCCAAGCCGAGGTTACGCCTAAAGCCATAAAGCCCCAAACCGGAAATCCTACTGATCACATGGCTTTGGGTTTAGAGCCGTAAACTCCCTAAACTAAAACTGCACAGCCGAACATCTTGTGTCCTTAATATCTATCTCCGAGTGTGAGTGTCAAAAAAATAACTTACCTATAGTCTCCATTGTATGGTTTAACCAATTATAAAAAAGGATTGTATAAGGTATCCCCAAGAAGGAACTACAATGGAGACTATATAGGTAAGCTTCTTCAAGCCCTCAGCTTCGCACCCAAAGCATGACAGGCACTACGTCGCGGGCTTCCCGGCGAGGCGCCGAAAAGGGGGCGGTGTAAGGCTGTAAGGCTCAAAGCCTAGTATTTAGGGTTTAGGGTTTAGGGTTTAGGGTTTAGGACAGTAGCAGGGTTCAGTCGTGCCTGTTTTCTCGTTTGGTGATACTCAGTGCTTCTTGGCACTAGGTGACGGTCTTCTTTTGAGGGTGCTGATACGGCGTTTACCGAGGCGTGGTACCAAGCATTACCCGGCAACACCCTAGATGAAAGAGAAAGGAGTTCTTCCTTGAAATACGTCATTCAAAGCATGGGCCTTGTTGTCAGCAGCTGGTCATGTAGAAAACCTACTGGTGAAGTTATCTTACTTCTCATCTCTTCTTCAACGGCATGGTTCTGGCACATTTCAGACTCTTCCATCCCCGGCTTGACCAAGAACTATATAAGACTGCATCACCTGAGTTTTGTTGTACAGGAGGTACCTACCTTGTAGGACCTACAGATGTCTTGTCATAGCTTGTTTAAAGAACCAAGAGGTGTCCGGGTGTGAGACTCTGCGTGCGTGCAAAATAGCCGCCTGGCTTTATTATTCCCTCTGCTGTATAGATTATTATGCGTCGAAGCTCTTTTCTAATAGCTCAGGCCTCTACAACCCTAAACCCTAAACCCTAGCTCAGGCCCCTACAACCCTCAACCCTAAACCCTTAACCCTACCCTACATTAGGCTTATGTCGGCACCTCCATAAGCCAAGAAAGTCCCCATTGGCCAGTCATCGCCGGATCGCGGGGAGCTTTTGGAGCTGCTGCTTGTCCTGTTTAGGTTGTTTAGGGTTTAGGGTTAGGGCATTTGACCCCATTTCTGCGTAAGGACAGACGGGTTAAACTCCATAAACCCTGAAGCTCAGAACCCTAATGCCATAAACCTTGGAACCATTGCTTGGAGAGTTAGTTGCAGAGTTGCCACGTGTTTCCGAAGTGTTGCAAGGAACCCTTAAAGGAACCTTTTCGGTCCGGTGCAGGTTTTAGGGCTTTCGGCGATTATGGGGTAGGGGTGAAGTTCAGGGCTTACAGGGGTTCTTGGGTTTTGTGAGTGTGTTGTCATCTTGGCTCGCGAAGTGAGGGAAAGCTTGGAGTACACCGCTCCGAGACGGTCAGCACCAAATTGGTGAAAGCCGGTAAATCCGAGACGGAAAGCCAGCGTTCTCGTGACACCCGAACACGTCAGGCATCGCCAATAAAACCCCAAAACCCCAAATCCCAACCGATCCTTGAGACAGGTTCCTGGATGTTATCGTGTGCGGGGTTTGGGCTCTGGTTCAGGTGTTAGAGCCTCTGGCTGCAGAGCTGCCGATATTGTGCGTCGTTATCACGAGCCCCCGAAGAGATTTTCAGATCGTGCAGGTAATGGCTAGAGTAGACTTGTGTCGGCCATACATGCTGACTTGATGACTTGATGCAGAGGTGTAGTCTTTTGCTCATCTTCGTTTGTTTGCGGGTTCGGTCTTTCGAAGCCTCGGGCTTCATCTTTATGGACTTCGGTGTATTTTCGCGATGTGACGGGGTGCAGCAGCTTTGCAAACGATTGGGCAGAGAGTCTCGAACATGGCCCCAACGCGTCCAGCCGAGTTGCTCTAAAGGCGAAAGCAACCCGAAAGAGGAAACCTAAGACCAAAGCTCTGCAACAGCAAGCCCGCACCCGAATTCTGACTCGTGGGTCATGATGCATCTTTGTACAGTAGGGTTTAGGGGTTTAGGCTTTAGGGTTTACGGGTTTAGGTAAAAGGGCCAGTCACCACACTACACACACACACACGCACACGTGTTCGGGGAATGCTGAAAGCCCAAGGACGCTCATCGGCCGATCGCCCATGCTCATGATCATCTTCACGGTGACGAACCCTCGCAAACGATCGAGTTGGATTGGCGGTCAAGCCCTAAACTCTAAACCATCCCAAACCCTCTTGTTAAACCCTGAAGTCCAAGTTCGACGTCCGCCGCAACGAAGGCTCCTGCAAGACCTCTGTTGGGAGCACATGGGCCAGGAAGCGCTCGCAGAGGCGCCCTTACCAGAGAACGACCCTAAACCCTAAGGAACCTTTTTTAGGGCTTAGGGTTTAGGGCTTGGGGTTTAGGGTTTAGGGGTTTAGGGTTTAGAGTTTAGCAGGCTTCGGAAACCTATGGAGGTGCACCGTAAGCCCTCAGACTCAACCTTTCAACGTTAGGCGGTGCTGCAGTCTGCCAACAGCTTGCACAATACCTTGGCATCCATTAACTACTAAGTGCTGTGTAATCATTGCAAGGACTACTCTAACACTGACTTGTGAGTCTTAGTCTTCAGCCTTCTCCCCCAAACCAAAATCTCAAAGCCTTGAAACCAGACCCTGCCTCAAACCCCCCTTCAGATCTTTCCCTAAACCCTAGGCCTTAAACCCTAAACCCTACTTTTAGAGATTTCGTTGTCAGATCCCTAAACCCTAAACCCTAAGTCCCCCTCAACAAAAAAACCTAAACCCTACCTTAGGGAAACCCTAAACCCTAAACCCTAAACCCTACCTTAGGGAACCCTAAACCCTAAACCCTAAGCCCTCAACCCTTCGCTTTTCAGATCTTTCCGCAGGAGTGCAGGGCTCAGGGCATCGCTCAGCCGGAGGCACAGGACTGGCCGGAGGGCTTCATCTCGTCGGGCTGTTGGGGCTTAGGATTTAAGGTTTAGGGCTTAGGATTTGAGGTTTAGGATTTGGGGCTCAAGGTTTAGGGTTTAGGGCATAGGATTTAAGGTTTAGGGTTTAGAATTGAAGGTTTAGAGCTTGGCTGAAGGGATTCAGGGTTTAGTGCATTGCAGTCGCTCAAAAAGGGCTTGGTTTTAAGGGCTTGGGGCTTAAGGTTTTGGGGTGTGTATAAGCTCTTCCTGAGGATATTCTATGAGAGGTTCAGTCGGGTGTGAGTCATGAGGGTGTTAACAAGGTTAGGGAGCAATCTAGTGGTGATATTCAGGATGGATTGCCCTGTCGACTTCCCTTGAACGTACCACCCTGACCTGCCTTGAATAAATAGCAAAGGGCTTTGGGGCATAATCTACTATAGTCATAATAAGAAATCCCCCGAAATGACTATTAAACAATGCATCACCCAAAATAGCATAGGTAATCGTTAAGGCCCCTCGATTACAGCACCTGGCCATGTTGAATCGAAGCAGGAGTTCGAAGACTCCAGGGAGCCCCCAAGCCTAATATAGGGGCCTCAATAATTACCTATATTGCTTGGGGTTTTTTGTAATTGTACGTACTATAAAGGACCCAAAAACGCCCCCTAAAATAAGCCCAAAGCCACAGCATGAGCGCCGGTCTCTTGATGTCCGAGTTCACTTGGAGCAGAAGAGCGACAATAACACTACTGTAGTGACAGAAGTAGTAGACATCGGCTTGCGGCCAGTATCAGAACAACGACTGCAACTGCGGGGCCTACGCCCTGCGCTGTCGGTACTGGTTTCGGATGCTGCGTGCCTAAAGAGCCCTTGCAGGAAACAACTTTGCTGCTTCGTGCAATGCGCAGCCGGTTGCGCCAGGTCACGAGACTGGTGTGCTGGGTTCTACCTAGAGGGTCATATCCTACCCCTTTTCTAGGGCCTAGGGTACCTAATCTTATGGTTAGATACAAGAGTAGGTACCCTAAGTGAGGGGTCGGGTCGAAGATTCGGCTTCGAGTATTTATGGAGGCGAGGCCAGACTTGGTGTTTTGTTCTGCCGTTTTGGGCTTGTGAGCCAGCAGGCAGCACCAGTCATTTTGAACCATGCTTCCACTAGCCTGACGCGAGCATCGTTCATTCATAAGACTGGCGGATAGCCGTGCAGAGGCCCGGTTCTCCTCACTGAGTCATACCACCGCCAACTTTGCAAACAGAAGCCCTCCCGAACTTGCTCGCGAAGTTCGGGTTCGTATACTTCGAAGCTGACAAGTAGGGGCTGTCTGTGGGAATATCAGGCTGCTGGGTGTAAACTTTCCGGGCTGTCCTACATTGAGGCAACTCAGGGATGCTATCAACTGTCTCCTTCTCACTTGGTAGGACTGTCATCACCTTAGGCTTCAAGCATATGCTTTAGCTTCTACAAGGTACACCGGAGCATTCCTGCAGTCTCGGAGAGCTTTCAGCCCTAGTCTATGAGCCAGCAGTGCTAGTTTTTGCAGGCCCTGCGCTGGTCGACGCTGGCTGCCTGGCTGGCTGTTTGTTTAAGTTACATCTAAGTTACATCTCCTGTTGTATACCCAAAGTCACCAATGTTAAGAACGGTGGCGGCATCATTGAAAGTGATGCTTGCCATCATGACGGCGATAATGGTGACGATGATGATCATGATCAACATCATGATGCTGTTGATGTTGAGGGCAAATATGATGCTAATAATGTTGATGGTGGTAATGATGATCATCATCATCGTCCTGGTGATGTTGATGGCGATGATATTGGTGGTGTTGGTGATCCTGACGATGACTTGTACTAGTCAGTGTTTTATGCAGCAGCGGCTGCTCGAAGCCAGTCTGGTTCAGGCCTTATGAAACCCTGCCGGCCTGACGTTCCTCCCGATGACTTGAGCTCGCCCGGAAAGACCCTAAGCCCAAACCCCTGCGAGAGTCCCCCGCCATGACTAAAAACCAAAAAAAAACTAAACTCTAAATGCAAACGCCTAAATGCTGAGCCCTAAACTCTAGCCTCCACACCTAGCTGCCGCATCTTCCACGCACTGCAGCCGCCGAGCATTCATGACTGGGCTTCGATGTCATTCAAAAAGGGGCCTCATGCAGAGTAATCAGTACCAGCCATTTCCCATTATCGGGTTCCGCAATATATGGTTCGAAAATGCTACAGCTTCCCCAAAGCCAATCGCATCGGACTTTGTTGTTGTCGGCCGGAGAGACACTCCGACACACTTGCGCCGAGGACATGGAGAAGTTGCGAGAGGCTTGCGAAATGCGGCACATGCCTACTGAAGGCCCGGGCTCAGTGCTTTGCCCTTGTTCTCAGCCCTCAGCTCTCCGATCCGAGCCCCGAAGGCCTTAAGCCTTACCCTAACCCCCAGGTACCTGTACTAGAGCCCCTAAGGCCCTATATAGTAGGTACCTGGAGGGTTAGGGTTATATCTTCGCAATTAAACAGTTTACCCTCGAACCATGTACCCTCGAAGCCCTATCAGTGCCGAAACCATCTAAAACTTTCAATTAAATCAACACATCATCTGCTAGTTGCTTAAAAAGCTGGTCGTAACATCCGACAATACCTGAGCCTAAACCCCTAATCCCCCAAAGCCTCGAATTTAAACCCACAAGCATGAACCTTAACCCTTGAAGCAATCCCCGAACCCCCCCCCGCCCCCCCTCCTTCCGAAAAAAAATCGAAGCCTCGACCTCCACGAAGGCTGCACGCGCTCGCAGCTCTTGGACGCCTTGAAGACCTTCAAGGCCTCGGCAGCAGGGCTTAGGGTTTAGGCAAGTTTAGGGTTTAGGGTGTAGTGTGTTTAGGGCTTAGGGTCTTTACTATCGCTTTGCGGCTTGAAAGGGCCCTAAGTACTTATGTGGGGAGTACTTACCCAAACCATACTCGTAATTCCTAGTATAGAAGCCGCCCTACTTTCTACTACGTAGGTACTTGGGACCCTGTGGGTTTAAGGATGACTGTTGAAACCCAGAGTTGTGACCACCCTAAACCCTAAACCATATGCCTGCTGTCAGTCCAAGCTTCAAGTGGGCGAGAGCGGGAAAGAGGGGGAGAGAGGGAGGCTGGAGCGAGAGTTAGAGCCAGATCGAGAGAGAGCGGGATCGTGCCTCCAACGGGGGGAGAGAGAGAGAGAGATGTATATATATATATATATATATGTATGTAATTAGTAAAGATGTGCCGTATGCTGTTTGTGCCGTCAAGCTGCACCTGCATGGGTGTTTTCTTGAGTAGAGAGGTTCAGAGGAGTGCCAAAAAGGCGGGGGGATGAGGCCAGAATTGGGTTGTAAGTGTAAGGGGGGGCTCTCTACAGGAAAGCCTTGAACACACCTTGCAGTTCCCTGCCGCAAGCATTTGGGACCCAAAGCCAGCTTACTCAATGACATATTGGGGCGTTGGGCGGGCCGATGGCCTGAGGGTCGGACCGCGACCCCGACGCCCAGCAGAAAGAAAGACAGAAATCGAGAGAGTGAGTCCTGTTCGCGGAGCTTACATGGGGTCAGGGATTGGGGTGCAGGACCTAGGGACAGAAGGCATTGGAGATTTGGCTTAAGATTTGAGCAGCTCACAAGAAGACCAAATCACCATCTGCCCTACTACAGGGGCCTCAATCGTGAGTAAACTTATGCCCGTAGAATCCAGCTATCATGAGTATCCCCCGGAAGCCCTAAGCCCTAGACACCCAGAATCCATCATGGTTACGCTTCTTTTCATACACCGAAGGCCTATTCTGCGATCCTTGGTGGTCCCAGAGTCCGAATGTCGGATAGCTGATCTTCGGCAACCCTCGAATCGTCGAAACCCCACAATCATCTGTACGAGACTAGAATATACGATGCTGGACTATACTGGACAGAGCTACGTGGACATAATTTAAAAATATATTATATAGTATCACATCTATACTAGACAGAACTATGTAGACATATTTAAAGATATATTATTACAGTATCCCGTCTCGTCTAAGATGCTCTAGTATACTCTACTGCCGAAGCTCCAGGCTCCAGACCTGAAGGTTCAGTTTACATTCGGACCCATACCAAAACCCGTAAACCCTAAACCCCTAAACCCCTAAACCCTAAACCACTAAACCCTGAACCACTAAACCGTAAACCCCTAAAACCCTAAACCCTAAACCCCTAAACCCTAAACCCTAAACCCTAAGATCAACAGTTTCTTACTTCGGCTATGATCTGTGGAGGCTTTCACGATGCAAGGCACTTTTAGCGCTGGGTATTGAACGA